>KI422508.1:13210-109561 GCA_000473375.1 Anopheles culicifacies
GGGGAGGGAGGGGATCGAAAAATGTACGTAATAAATGGACCGCCCCTTATACGATAAATGATCATGAACACAATATTTTCGTAATTCCTTTTAAACGCTACCGATTATTACTACTCTATTTTTTATATTTTGTAATGACGGTCAGGCCGTATATCATTACTATAATTAAATGTCACCAAAATAACAACAAACTTCCCACCGGTAATAAATGTGGAATGCAATGATTGACTTGATTTAGTTTGTCCGCTATGTTCCGTGCGTTCATTATCGGTCTTGCCGTTGCGCTACTGCTCCAAGGAATGATCCCTCTAGCGTCGTTCCAAAAAACTCCAAAGGTATGAAACGCTACAGTGGATCGTGTTTATCAATCCAACCGCTTAACGCACTTTTATCTCCCAGCTAATACCAATACTGTCCAAAATGGAGTTGACAAGTAGCAAATATTGCAATGCTACCGGCGAAATTCGTTTAACACACAACAGTTTCTTCGTGGACTTGAACCTGGATATTCTTGAACGTGTTACAGACGCTAAGGTATGAGTACTGCGACACAATAGGATCGATTGTTAAATTATTGGAGATTTCCACTTAGATGAATACTGGATACTATATTCGTACAAAAACTACTCAAAATTGGATATACAACAAAACGTTCGATTTCTGTCAGTTTCTTTTGCGGCCAACTCTCGATCGTTTGATGAACCTTATACGCGAAGATCTGCGACATCACGGACCTATGCCAACACACTGCCCCATTGAAAAGGGTCTCGTAAGTTTTACAAATTCTTCCCTAAGTTATATGCGTTTGCCACCGTTCCTTCCTCCATCAAAATTTGGTGTAGTGATTCAAACATACACTGGCAAGCAGATGAACCGTGTGTTCCAGGCAGTTTTACTAGGTACACTCAAATTAGTAACAGAATAAAAGTCGAATTATTTGCTGTGTACCAAACTCTCTGCACTTACATTTGTTCTCATTAAATATAAATGCAACAATCTACCGTTTTATCCTTTTCATCACAAACACATTTAATAAAAATATCCAAACCCAAAAATACAGAAAGTGTTCTTAATGTTCGTAGTATCCATGCAAGCTACAGCATAAAAGACCTCTCTTTTTTCCAACATTATATTATGTTGCCGTTACAAACCATCGATTCATTTTGATTTCCTTCCCGCGATGATAAACGCCGACCTCAATGAGAAATTCGCCAGATGGCACAACGCTCATCATCAGATGCCGATCATCGATTTCGAAATTCCGGACCTCGTAGTGTCCCGTCTTTATAGGGCAGCGTGTGGTCAGATTGGAGTGTTTCACCAGCTCCGAAGCAATGTAGCGATCCAACAGATTACGCGACCTCCGTAATTCCTTCCCACACAGCTGCTGCTTTCCGGTGTACATCATCTGATGATATTTTCCGGCCACACGTTTACACAACCGCACATCGTACTGGAATTGGCCGTGACTGATGGATATTCTGATTGCTAAACAAATACACACACTATCTTACCTCGACATTTTTGTCAAGCTCTTGCTTCAGATCCAAGTCGAAATCGATTGCTGTTGTTTGGTCCAGCCGACGGACACGCAAATCCACATCCAAATACTTTGGATCCCACTCGTCCGTATAGTTGGTGATACGTACGGATGCTTCAAGTTGCCGAACACAAAAGGTGCCCGATACGATTAAAATAACACTAATAGCCCAAAACATTATTGCTTTGTTCTGAATAAAGTTCCAAATTTACCTCTAATATATACTACACGCATAGTCCGAGCTGTTCTTAATGAGAATCTTGTTAAGAGCATTACCATAAGGTAACGCATTACACTAACGATATGACTCATTTAGTAAATGCAATCCCATTAAGTTTATGTGTGTAGGTTGCTTACTTGACTGCACTATAACCTTACTATCATTTTTAGTATCCCAAAAACAAACTTCATTCAGTTAACATATATAACGCAATCTCATCGCAATGTACATGTGGTAATAGTTCCACGCACTAGTGAGTTTGGCACGTATCATCAAACACACCATTTATCACTTTAATGAGAAAAAAACATACTATTCATAACATACACAAGCAATAAAAATTAACCATTCCTCCATACCACCACCATCTAACGCAAACAAACAGTGCATCATAATAAACCTCATTTATTTGAGTAAAAGTAACATAAAAATGCCTCACAAAAATTAATTATACAAAAAGACTAATTTTCAAAAGTTATTACGTAACTACATGATTAGCCTAGCTGCAAGGGGTATATAAAATATAATATTTAGATGGTGGAAAATAATACAAAAATATTTGCCACATTGCCTGCATGCTTCGTTATGTTGGGTTGCTACTTTGCGCTGGCATCTTTACGTGAAACCGCAGATGATAATTGTGCGTTGTTGACTGGCCTGTACCAAGCTCGTTCGATGTTGCCCTCGCCGCTATCGTATTGTTATTAGATCCGGTGTTATCTTTAGATGATCCTTGAAGAGAACGTTTTTTAATGTCTATTCCGAAATTTCCGAAAAACGCATAAAACAGTTGCAGTATAATTACCTTCTCCATGTGACGTCGAATGAAGCAATATTTTTGCCCACGTATCCACCGTTGTTTCGGCACCGATCGTTGCGGTTACGGTTGTGTTACAATCGATAGCACCGGGCTCGGTACCGAAACTTGCACCAACCGAAGGTTCATCAATTATCATTACCCTTCCACTCGTAGCGCAGTGCTGAGGTGAAGGCACAGCTTCATCACTGTTCCCAACAATGACCAAGGGATGGTTGAATGGGTGCATCCGACTGTTCGTACGCTTCTCGTTATGGTAGTCCCTCAACTCCAAACGTTCACCGGCTTCAGTTTTATAGATGACTACCGTTGACCCGGTCCCATCCATTTGTCCCTTAACGATGCCTGATGCACCAACCGTCCTATCAACGCTACCGTCTTCTGGTGCTCGCTGCAGCAGTAGGTAAATGGGGAAAAAAGTCGGAAATAATATTATAGACTATATATGTCGAAAGTAATTAATGGAAAACGATTAGCAACAGCAAATGGGTCTCATTTCTCTTGCCGCTACCAGTCGTTGGCAACTTCACTGTGAAGCATTTTAACAATTCCGTTAAAGCCTTAAATGTGGAATGATTTTTTTTCTAGTTCTCTTTAGTCATAGTCATCATTTAACGAAGCATTCTATTCAAAAGGATCATTACCTGATCGATTATTTCGTACGACAACGATGTAAACGCTTCCGATGCAACGGAATGCTCGTCGAACGACTTAGACGTGGTTGAACCATCTTCACTGTAATCTTGACTCTGGTCAGTGTTTAATTTTTTTAATCCGATGGATTCTTTAGAATCTTTCTGACCTGTACGCTCATATCTCGTAATTTTCCAACCAAGAGGTGCGACTAACTTCGTCTCTGGAATAAATAATTACGTAAATGCTAGAACTGCACAGACATTTTAAACGTAAAATACCAGATTTTTGAACGCCTTTTTCCCGGGTATTGGAACGCTTTTGTTTCTTCACAGGCGTTTGTGTTGCAATCGTTTGAACTAGCTTCACGTTATGATTTTCTTTCGAACTTTTCACTGCAACTATCATATCTTTGGAGTTCTTTTCTCTTGCTTTATTCGCCGCTTCTAGGTATCGTCTAATTCTAGCCGAGTGTTTGTAAGTTTGGACGGTTAAAAATGGATATACAAAAGCTTATACTTATGTCTATCTGATCGAAAGGGAGTTACATCGTTGAATACCTGTTGCAATCGTCCTCATCGTCATCAATATCTTCGCGCTCCGTTGACTCCCCAGCGCGGGCCCGAATCTGTTCAAACCTTTCATCCGTGATGCGGCGCCTAAGCTCCTGTACCTGCACACTATATTCGCGGGCCAACGCTTCACTACGACGCGTCGTTTCCTGCTCTTCGGACAACCGTCTTCGCAACGTGTCCACCTCCGTGCGCAGCTTTTCCATTTCCTGCTGTTGATTCGCTAGCGCAATGCGGTGCTGCTCGACATCGGTTCGGCTAGCGGTCAGCAGTTCTTGCAGCCCGTCGACCGCTGCCCGATCGCCGGTGCGGGCAAGGGTAAGCTCCTTCTGCAGGGTGCCCTTTTCACGTGCGAGCTGTTCGCGAATGTTCGAGTGTTCTTCCAGCTCTGCCTGGAGTTTGTCTTTTTGCAAGTCAAGCTTATTGCACAACTCCTTGGTGGCTTCTAAATCCATCGCTAGTGAATTGTTTTCCTCCCGCAGTGATTCCAGCTCCGACTGAGCAGCGGCCAGGTTTGCCGACAGTTCATTTATCTGATGCTCACACTCGCGTATGTTTTGTTCTCGTTCGTTCATCAGCTCCACCATCGTTGCAATGCGTTCTTCGGCTTCTTGTAGCAGTTTCCTTTAGAAAATGTCGGTAACACACAATATAGTCGGTGATAAAATAAATACCCAATAACTGTTGCTTTTTTACATTGTTGTAGTACTATACTAAAAATCTAATTATCTCCAATACATACGTCTGTATCTACATCAAGCAATCGACACCATACAAACCGATCCATGTCCAGCATTGAACCATTTTAGGGCGGGCATAACGAAAGTTTAACGTTAATTCTAGTGAATTTCTAATTTCAGATACTCGCATTAATCTTTCTTGTTCCTATTTCTTTGGTCGGTAATAGCATTTCTATACTATTTTTATTGGCACTCATGACTCTTTTGATATCAGAAAGAAATGCAACAGATAACGATTAAGAATCTTTGGAAACTACTACTGACACTTCATCCATTCAATGCGCCAACGAAAAGTTTGTACATCGAGTAATGATTCTGTACAGTATAATTATGATCTAATGTTATACTACTTAATTTGGGATAAAATACTGCAAATTTCCTTAAACATTAAATTAATTATAAATTATAGTTAATAACACAAATTTAATAAACTAATCAACTTTTTGATCTAACCTAGCATCTATCTAGTGGTCTACTCTTCTCATCTCATAAAATGTGCTATCAGAATCACAATGTGAAAACTAATGTCTGCAATACGATTGTATATACAAAGAATTTTCTATCTTGCACATACCTTGCTTCACTAGTTTCTGCTTCCAGTGTATGATTGCTTGTCTCCAGCACATTGACTCCTTCAGAAAGAGATCTGTAGCGTTCGAGCATCTGCTCTCTTTCACGTTCCTGTGAATACAAATATTAATTAAAAAAAAAACATTTTCACATCGCAAACAAAAATTAAAATTGGAAAATTAATTATGTTAGCCTCTACAATCGCCCATTACATCCATACCACAAGCCGGTCATGGAGAAAAATAAATTGTGTGAAGTTATTCTTAAAATATTTTTAAAATACATTCACTACAAAAGACACCAAACCTCCGATTGGCCTTGCATTTGACCGCATGTAGCTTTTACTTCTACGAAGAATGAGAGAATTTAATTACCTTTTCTGTAAGCAGTTCCTCGGCCCGTTGCATTTCCTGTACGTATTCACGTAATTGCGTTTTCATGCGTTCTACTTCCTGTTGGGATTCCTTTAGTTGTCGCTTCGTAAGCGTCAGTTCTCCCAGGGCATCCGTTAGCTCGTTTGTCAGGCGTCTGATGTGGGGAAGAGAATCACATCCCAAACACACATTGGTGGAATATGACCAATCAAACCGATAAAAAAAAACTTGGAATTAGTGTATAGAAGATAACTAAAATCACGCGAACAAAGTCATAAAACTTCTTAGTGATCCTACAAGAACACATGATAGGATTAGATAGAGCCTTCCATAAAGGTAGTACAACGTAGCGTGCAGTTGTCTGATAAGAGGCATAATGCATAGCTTCATTCAGTTTAGTTAAACTTTATCTTTTTAACAAAAAAAAAAAATAAGAACAAAACAACATGAAATTTTAATTTTAAAGAAGCAATTTTAAATTCGAGTTACAAAATTGTTTTTACTTATTGAATGGAAATTATGAAATGTTTTAAACAAAATGAATGTCCATAAAATAGAAGGTAGAAACAGAGACCATGTTCAAGCATTTGCTTTAGCAAAGACACTCACCCATTTTCTGACGAAGCGTTATCGTTTCTACGCTTCAGTGCTGCCATCTGTTTTTTTAAAGTGTCCGTTTCAGTGGAAACGCTTCGTAACGTGCTTTCTTTATGGATGTTGTCCGTGCTAACGTTGCTGAGAATAAAATAACCAAAAAGATGTTGAGGGTTTAAATTTGTTTGCGATTTTAATGCGAAAAAGGAAAGAATATATATAGGTATAATATTAAACGTAATAAATAATACACGAATAAACGAAATAAATAAAAAAAAACGATACTGTTTTCAAATTTAAGATACATAAGCTCGTATAAAATCTTCAATAGTTTTAAATTATCCACCAATGATAACTTATGCATAAATAGTTGGTAACAAGCTTTACTTTACTTTACTGAACAACATAAATAATCAAAGATTTGTATGTATTGCTAAAAAGAGACAATAAACATTTCATTTTCTCACTTTAAAAGGAGGTCGTATTACACATTCCTTCTACATTTCATTTCTTCAACAAACTCATTTTAACTGTAAATTATTCTTGTTCGCGGTGAAGCAAGAAACAAACGCTATTATTCTATTTTACTTTTACTCTCAATTCGGTCTCTTGCTTTCATTCAATCATTTTTAAGATGCTTTTTTCTACCAAAGTTTCGTGTTTATCTGCTCGTTTTTCTTCCTTGGACTGGTTGTTTGTCTAGACAAGCTCTTTAAACGCGAGAATGTTTCATCCCTTCAACACCTCGTTTTTTTCTCGTTTCATGCTTTTTTCATAAACATATTCACATCATCACAGTATTTGGACGTTTTGCTCTCTCACACACTCTCTATCTCTCCCACTGCTTTGCTTTGCACACCTTCTCTTTTATCGTCTACTAGCTTTTGCACCGTCCTTCACAATAGGCTGCTCGCAAAGTTGGAATAACCCCGTGAGAGAAACGACGATGACGTTTACAACCACCAAACAGTAACGGTCTGGATGGTGATCATTTGGATTGGAGCACTAGAGAGCACGATCTCAGTCTTGCTGTGTCTTGCGTCCGTTGCGATCGTGCACGTTTAGTCTTTCTCGGGGTGTTCATTTTTAAGTGATAAAGAAACGTACAATGTAAGTTAGTTTAACCGGACAGCGAGTGGCTGAACGTATTACCTTTGGTTTCAACACTCCTAAATATTCCTGAACCGTAATACAAAAGGATTTTGTTTTACATTTTCGTAACAAAGAACGCGAAGAACATCGCGTTCTATCCAAACGCCTAACAACGTTCAAGAGATCATGAAGTTATCCTTAAACAGGTTTTCAATACCCACAGTTGAATGGTAGCTGCAACACGTCTCATCGCTCTCGTAGTGGTGATGATTCCTTACAATTCAACCAAGGAATCGACGTTACGGCATTCAATGTAAACCTAACAAAGCTGTCGATCACATTCTGAAAGTTTTTCTATGTGCAAGTGTGTGTGTGTGTGTGTGTGCGTGTTTTATTTTTCTTTGGTAGATTCCGTGTACCGATCCAACCACGGCTACCTGTGCATCGATCCTAACTGTCCACGGAAAGCAGAAGGCACGAGCGTGATTGGTGATCGTCAGTGGTTAAGATTCCGTTTCATTCAACTACATGTGCGTGATCAACGGTGCTTGCTTGGTGCTGAGTGTTGATGTGATTAGGAGTGAGAGCTTTAAACAAAGTGATCAAAATCCATTCGCAGTTATTCAATAGAATGTATGATTCAATACTGAAATCCATTTAAATTAACAACAAAGAAAGTGTTCAGCATAGTACAACACAACTCAAAGAAGCAGAGCAGTGCAACCCACATCCAGCAAAAACGCAGCGAAGTCGGTGTCGGTTCTTCTTTTACATGTTTAATGTGTTATAATAAATACGTAAGTTTTTATACATTTTTATTCGTGATATAAATTATGGCAACGATTTTTCTATCACATCATGAAAGGTTCATCGCTTTTCGGCACAAGTCTTTTGATTGTTTTGTAAAAAGGTTCGTCGCTTTACCTACCGGCACAAGTCTTTTGATTGCTTGTTACGCTAGAAAGCACTTACTCAGCTCACAGAACGTGGTAAATGAGATTTAAACGAAGCATTGCAATGCCAACTAATAACGTTGGCACGTTGCCGTCCCGTCATTCTAACACACCTCCGGAAACGAGTCACGGCTTGCACAAACAACAAAGCAACGGTTCAAAGACCCAAAGAAGGGGCTCATCAAACAGACATCGACACTGTAGACGACGGTAAATAAACCCCTTTTTACAACGGCATGCTTCTACCCATAGCGTTCCTTTTGCCTTATTACTGTAAACACCGTTGAAATAAGCGCTAGAATGGACGAGTGTAATGTTCCACTTGGCACTTTAAATTTGTTCCTAATGGAAAGGATTTTCCAGCGAGTGAGAAACAGCCGGCCGGTTTGGATTGCCCATGACAGTAAAACCACATGGAATTGATTAGCATACATTATCACCTTCCTCGCGTTTCTTTTGCCCATCAATCAATGGCGAATGTCTTTTTTATTTTTATCTGAGAAACAACTTGTAGCATTTACAGGTGACAAACTATTATCATTAAGGGGGAAAATTGAGGTAATAAATTCGTATCTAGAACAACTACAAAATACTTTCTAAACTTTTTTTTCTTAAAGAAGTTTCCTCGAATAGAAATGGCTGTAAGTGAACATTTCTAATACCGCTTTTAGTTTATCGACAGCTGTTGATGAAAATAAAAGGATGCACACTTCTCACGTCACTTTCCAAATTGTAATATGGTTGCAATACGTTTCTCGACATTATTACTTTCATCTGTATCGATTCCATGTTTCGTGTTAAAAACGATTAGCCACCGCACGTTCTGCTCGAATTACACCCGAAACGATATGTGAAACGTTTGCTCATTCGAAAACGAAACTCGATGCTTGCAAAAATTGTGAGGGCAGCCGTTGTTGCAAGGGTGGTTTCACTCATCCCCTCGCATCATCCGACACGTGCCACAAACAAGCTCCGGGATTGCTCTAAACGAACGAACCACGTTTATCGCTGGTTGCAAGATTCGAAATGAAGTAAACTTTAAGAAACACCATCAATTGCAAACCTCCACAGCAGTATTGATGCATTGAGAAAGCAACTTATTGGGCGTATGTGTTCAACATGTGAGTTATTTCAAACATCTCCGCAGTGTGCAATGCAACATTTGTTAATGAGATACCCAACCGCTGAACAAAACAAACAAAATTGCAGTACCTCTAGCACCCCGGCGGATGCTTAGCGTAAACAAGCCTGATCTTAGCAGTGGCACATAATGAAGAATGAGTAACATACAACAACGCAACACAGTTGGAGATGAGACAGAGAGGAATAGCGTGGCGCAAAACGAATTTAATTTCTATTTCACTTAGCATCATCATCGCACTTCGGACGGCAACTGTTGCTAATGAAGTGTACGTTTCGTTTCATTTCAATTTTCCTTTCGATGCAGATAGTCAAACAAAAAGCCGATTGGTTAATGCGTGTGTAGTACTTGAGCATTAATTGAATAGCTTGTTCGCATTGGTTAGCCCAGCGGTTGGCAAAGGCACGGAAAACACGATCAATAGGAGCCCCGAAAATGGCCCATGCTAACCTTGTTGACTATTCGTCACAAATTGCAACTATATCGAAACCATTTTGTCAGCTTTTCAGAAAAGCCAAACAAAATTAGCAGTCTATTAATTTATGCGAAACATATTCCTGTTTAAAGTCAGATGGCTTTCTCAATTAATTTAGTATTAACAAGGAGTGGCAGCTGCTCTCAGTTTCCAGACACTGCACACGGAGTGAATTTTTCAATTGAGTAATACTGTTTTTAAAATTAGCGAACATTTTCCTAAATATTTTCATTATTTTCAAAACTATGTTGTGTTGTTGACATATTAAATTTGAATAAAACTTTATCTTGAACCCTTTTTGTTTTTGCATCTTATCATGATATTTAACTCTTTGCTACCAGAAGAAGATGAAATAACCCATCGAATGCCCTTGAAACATATTATGCAACAATATTTTGAAAGAAAATACTTCAATATCATTTTAGCCATTTCATTAAAACATAATGTCTGTTTAAAGGTGAACAATCAATATTTGACAGAAAATTTATCATTATTATATCTATTTTTTATCAGACATCGCTGCAACCAGGATCTTAGGTAAACCGCAATAATAATATATTTTTCTCAAATAAACATGAAAAAAGGAAATGATTAATATTGTATTATTCCATCATGAATTAGAGTAATTTGTATTCCAGTCAACGCATAGCATCATAATAGTGATGAACGATCATGAACCGATGACCATGTCCTTGAAATAAACAAAACTTTCTCACTGATCTTACCCCACAAAGCAATGAAGCACATAGTTCAAATCCTGTTGCCTTGAACTGTTGCCAATATAAATTTAAATGATTTTACTAACCCTTGGGGTTTTTATTTTTCACACATAACCTTGATAAGTCTTTGTTAAGCCAGTTTCACCACAAACACAAAAGCGTTACATCATGTACATATATAGTCCGGAAAAAATGCCTAAAACTTCCACAAATAATCGTTTCACTTTGCCGACATTGTGTGTTATTGAAATTTTCACCAAATAGCAGTTACCAAGAGACAACACAGACTAAAACCTTCGCATAAATCACTTCTGCCAAGTATTGCATAAATTATTAGCAGCATAAAACGATTATTAGGGCGTAATGCCCTTGCTTAAAGCAAACGACCGTGGACATCAGGTCTATTACTACAGATCCTCGCGCAATGTAACAGTAGATCGTTAAAACGTAGGAACTAACCGGGGAAAACTAACTAAACACCTCATGAGTTGTTGTGTTGACTACTTTGAAGGTGATTTTCTTTTCCAATACTATCAACTCAACAAAACAGCACGTAACAACCCTCACCTCGAAAGCCTTGAATGTCACACGCGGATAGTGTACAGAGTTTGCATGCATAAGTGTTATTAACAGAAGCAACACATTCATTGTCATTGCCTCGTAGAGCATTGTGTAAATAGAAAGGTCACTGAAAAAATACACAAACCAGCACAAAATGTGGATGTGTAATGAAATTTTCCCTTTCATTATCACACACGATCGCACCTTTTGCTAACGAATTTTATCTCACAAATCGAATGGCTGTTTTTGTCAAATATTTATTTCCCGGTTACATTGCAACTAATCGTAGTGATTGGTAGAAATTAAATATCCTCTATTAAAACCATCTACCATTACAATTACCAAACGGATGTGCGGTACGCATCGAAAATGAATCTCCTGATTTTTTGTTTTCTCGTTTTCTTCGACCAACGTCATCGAATATGAACAATTTCCGACCAGCCAAGGCTACATCACAAAACGGCTCTTCTTAGCATACTTTTTCACGGCAAAGCTTCCCATTTTACTCTTTTGTTTGATTTCGTAACGCTATCGGATCGAGGGGGGAGGGAGCGCCATACAATCGAACCACCAAATTGACTGACGTCGAAAATCGTTTTCGGAAAGAGCCGATGATGGACGACGATGGAACCGAGATCTCCGCTCGGTGAAGTTCCGGCGGTTGCATTCGTTTGTCCGGTGCGTACTACCATCATACTCGATGCTTAACAATATCCTTCTCCAGCCACACTTTGACTGGCAGCGTGCATGGAGGAAATGGAAAAATGATCGCACAGCAACCGTCCCGATCTTCTTCGACCGAGACAGCTCCGTTCAGCATCCCAGATGCAACCGGCATTCATTGACGGATACGTTTTTATGCAATGCAATCGGGGTACAAAAACGTGCTGGCCCAACGGAAGAGGCTACACATCACCAAACGTGGGTAGCAAGAGGCTACAGAAACGATACAGCCACACGGCGGCACATCTGATTTAATGCTGGTGCGTGTGAGGAGGAGTGGGTGAAAACTGGTTGGCAATAGATCATCGCAGTTCGGGATGGAATGAGAGCACGATCACCGTGTAAACACAAAACCTTCAAACGCCTGAAAAGAAGACACTTTTCCAACCGTGTTCGTCAACATTATTTCCCTTTCGCGCGCAACTGAACGATCGAGTTATGAATTCGTTTTCAACGAGAACCGGTTTTCGGTTACATTAATTACCTCTTCCGGCTCTCGCCAACCCGTTTCATGTCGACAATAGAGCAGAAGCGTAGTTACAATCTAATGACAAACGAAACAATCAAATATTACAAATATTTGAGCGAAGAGCTCTTACTTCTTATTAAAATCTTTACTTAACGAAGATGAAACAAAGGGCAGCCGTTGCCCTTTACATCGATAATCAAAATGTGTTAATGAAAGAACCGCTTCATAGAATCCCATTATCGTTCGGTACCGAATCGATTTCGAACCAATGTGCATTGCCACATTATCATAAAGGTTCGTCACTTCGTTCATGATCGCAGTCTTTCGTTCGTTTCTTGACTATGCAAATCATTGCCTCCAACCAATTGAAGCGTACACATGCTCAAGATTTGCTTTTATTTGCTTTTTGCTGTCCCTGTTTGCTGAATCATTTCTTCCATCCTTCCTTGGTGTCTGCCCCCCTTTCACACTCACGCTCACAATTTTCTCGCCATGTGCTTGCGGGTTACGTAATTGCACAAACCGGCAATGTGTGTACTAGGTCGATTGGAATATGCAACCGAAACGAAACTTGTTTCATGTTACCCCCTGGATAGTCGACCAAGCTGTGGCCTTTTCTCTCACTTCTGTGACATTTCCCCCTTCGAGCGATACATTTATCCGTTTTGTTAGTTCATTTTGCCAGAAAAGCTTTTTCACATCTTGCTGGATTCTCTTCAAATAAACATACTAAACACCCTTAAAGAGGGCTGAGATGTAAGTTTTCTAACATCGCACTACCGTTTCTTCGAAATGCGGTACATTCATACTATTCGGATTGCCAATTCCATTTCCCCCTTTTGGTCTAAACGCGAAAAAGGCGAATATGACGATGAAAGTCCATACGTATGCTGGCGAACCGTACTTAGGCAAACGCTCTCCCGGGAAATGAACAACGAACCTGTTACCTGTTTTGCGTTTTATGGGTCCCTGAAGGAGGAAACTAGGTGAGCAACATCCACAGCTGTGGAAAACAACCCGTCTGGATTATCATTGTATCTGTGGTAAATTATCGATTACTGGTGGGTTTAGCTGGAAATTAAATAATCACACATGGCGAGCTCGATTGCTCGGAGCCACAGGTGAAAGCAGGTATAAAATCAGATATGTATTAACTGTGATTTTTCTGTTATACTTCCTCAGTTTGATCCATTTTTTTATACCAAAACATACACACACGTTTACGTTTCTAAATTTATAACATAAAAGAGCTCAAGTGTATTCGTAATGGCTCATATTGGTGTTTGACCAAATGACCTCTCGCCATACCATTTATTTAACTTAAGTTGTATGTATACATAAATAGGCACAAGAACGGCACAACGTATAAAAGTTATTCGCTTCCGCGATTGACATTATTCCTCCCCATCACAAACATGGGAAAACCGTCAAGAGAAACCTTTAAAGAATAGTTCCTTCCGGTTAGTCATCATCTATAGTCACGGACGCCGTTGCCTTCCATTTTGTCTCATTTTCTATTACCAATTCTGTCCATCCTACTAACCCCCACTCCAACGCCCAATCCGCCAAAACGGGCCATATTGCAAATTCAAATGAGACGCAAAACACGACTAAACGAACGAACGACTTCCCATCAGTCACTCGCGTGACATGCCCATTGTCAGCTGCAATTGTTTCGCTGCAAGGCGAAACCCGTGACACAACTGCCGCCCTTAAAATGTCACAGGTGAGGCCTTGCAGAAAAGAAAGGAAAAGTGTTTTTCACCTCCAGCAAGCGAAACGATTACCGCATGGAGTCGGCAATTTGACATTCGCTCCGACAGCGGGTGTGTATAAATCAAACTAAACCTACAAAACACATCTCCACCCACACATAATCTGAAGGAGGGATGTCGTAGGCTAACAAGAGTGGCAACCATAAACCATTGAAAAACGAATGAAAATCGATTCATCCGGAACGATCTTCAAAACACACATTACCGACTATTAAAGTGAGAGTTCTAACGGTGACATTGATTATCGTTAGGTAATTACGATTGACACCATAATACACGCCAGTGAAAGCCGATACTGCCGATTTAAATTCCACCTGATCTTAATTACGCTCTTGTTTAAAAGTAAAAACTTGCGTAACATAACCAACCACAACAACAAACGTACAACAAATCGATGAAAACATCGCAAACCAGAAAACCATCAACTGACCACCGGATCTAATATCTTGCTGCTCGGATGGATCTTAAAATTCCCTTCGCAAGCGTCCGCATGTCCACGCCGGTGTAAATAATTTGCGGTTTTAATAATCGTTTGCAATCGTAGCCACGGAGCGCAATGTTCACGTTTTCCATCATGGCGGAAAGCCTTTGGTGCCGATGATTGATGTGGTTTGTTTTTTGTTTCGAACGGATATACATCACTTCCTGAGATAACTGAGGTAACGCGTTACGCCAATATTCTCCAAAATTCCACTTATCTACTAAAAGTTGTTGGAGGATTGCCATATCAGCGGCTGGTACTCCGTCAAAAGACTACTCCCGCGAATGGTGCATGCGAGACATCAAACAAACTTCAATAAGTTCAGCAATTTCCCACGACACGTTGACTTATTATCGTTCGCTTCCAACATCTAAATTGTGACACGATCATCATACAATAACTCTCATTAAAGTCAGTCGCGAAATACCATTCCACGCCGACTGCATAAAACGTAGTTGTAAAATTAACTCATTTGCATAATATTATTTAATTATTTCCATGCTTAGAGCATTTGCCGTTCCCTGTACAGCAAGAGAGGGTGAGAAATAACGCAATGGTGCGCTGTAACAATCGTAACCTCGATTTATCAAGGCCGTTCGAGTTCTGCCATTCATGATCCACTTTACTTCACTCGCGTTTAAATCAGGGATACAACAAAATGAAATTAACATACTTTGTTCGAGAGTCTTATCGAATCTGGACCAGGAATTAAGAATATTGTAACCCGTATAATTATCAATAATCGTTCTAATATTTATAGCTATATATTTTCCCCGTTTTCCATTTATTTTGCTTTTTAAATACCAAAACTGCACGTGTCAGTAATTTCTTATCTGGGAAAAAAGCCAACTAGTTCCAGTAAGAGTTTTTCAGACCTCTGGCATATTATCCATCACCCAAAAGAAAAACAGTTCATCTCATTAACTTGGTTTTGTTTTCATCTTAACTACCATAAAGAGAGAGAGAGAGAGAGAGAGAGAGAGAGAGAGAAAGAAAACAAATCTCTGCACAACCAAAAACCGTTGCATCAGTAGCGACTAATCATCGCGGGAAAAATTACTAACACAACCTGGATGCACAAAGCGTCCTCCTACCGATGAAACTACATCACAAATAACCTCACTAAACCGCATTTCTATCAGCACACGATCGCCGTCTTTACGAGCTGCAATGATGAGGACAATAATTTCGAAATTAATAGCACCGCTATCCGATTGCATAACCTTTATCACCTTTGGCTCAACGCCCCATCCCCTCCCACCAGGGTGGCTGCCAATTGGTGCCAAGATTTGTAGGTCATCTGCCCCAGCACTGTGGTGGATGAAAATCAATGTACCGAACATGGGATCGGTTGGAAGATTCGTGTTTCGTGCGCTGCATGTCACATACGCGACCGATCGTCCACCTGGAGATGGTGGTCTTTAGCCGCAAAGCCACAAGATGTTACTTCACCCCAGCTGTTCGATCAGAAGTAGTCGTCGATTGTTCGGCGCTGCCACATCAACAAACCCCCGGAGGACGTAAGAGTTGTCTTTCTTCACAATGCTATAAAAACATGCATAAAGCCGCAAACCCCTCGGCGCCTACCGTCGTTAGACGCTGCCACTCAAACAAGGTACTCGAACAAGATCGAAGGATTTGATCCCACAGCCCTATCCGGCTGACAGATAGTGTATCTTTGATTTCCCTTACGGTTGAAATTATATAACTATCGAAAAAAAAAGATCACCACCATATTCCCGGTCCGTTCCAGCCACAAAAGCCGTGGTTAAAGTTGAGTAAAACCAACGCTCAGCATCATTGGTATCGTATTGACGCGATTGCTAATGTACAATGATGCAAAGGCAAAGATCTGTAATTACAACTTCCGGCTTGTAGCGCAAACTTCAATTTTCGGTTCCATGCTTGATACACGAGCTCTTTTTAGGCATCACAAAAACGTAATAGATAACACCAAGATAAAAAAACCCGTGCTCAATATGGAACAGTGGTAAGATTCACTCACTTATTACATACAATCCTTTTTACATCATCACGGGGTGTTGCTAAGGCTGCAATCAACTTGTCACCATTCGAATTCGAATCATTATTAGTGACAAACAGATCGTGTCAATGCTACCTTAGTTCCTAAGCTAACCACCATCATTAACTTCAAGAGAATACCCACCGTCTGGGTCTTGCCTTTCTGGCAACAACAATGACAAAGTTATTAGTTAGTTTACAACAACGGAACGGTTTAACGTTGGTACAAACAATCACCGATCATCACACTACCCCTGGGCTATGAATGTAGTGTTCGTTAAGATTTCTTGTTTTCAACACTAAAGCAACATTAAATGTAAACAAAAATGGTTCAATTTACAATGGATCTTACAGTAAACACGGAGATATTATACGGCTATCTCACACAAATACATAATGTGTTTGATGTCGGGTGTATATGGAACGCTTTAATGATTTATTTATGACTACGTCGTCCACGGTCGATTGGTTCGCTCGTTTCTGCAGAAAACCTGCATTACCGGACGAGTGACGAACCGTTTAACGGCTTCCGAACCCATGGCCTTGAAACTGGCGCTTTACTACCGGTAATAAACGATATGTTGCTTCCACTTTCATCGGTACGTTCGCATCTCGTCCAATTCCACACCATCAACGTACGTTTGCGACATTCGGAACAAAAACCGTAACATGAAACCAACTCTTCAACTCTCCACTGTCGAATACGTCACAGCCAGATTGCATAATATCTGGAGCAGAGATGGCAAAGCGAACAAAATGGCAACGAAACGAAGTTAAATCATTGCCATGAAGATGCTGGACCATTTAAAAAAAACACACGCAAACGAATTCGCACTATTACGCCAGCATTCGCGGGTTATTTTTCATATTCGAGTGCATCTGGAACAACTTCTGGAACAGCATGGGGGAGGGGTCAAATGGACGACATGAAATGTAGGCCACCGGCTCGGTCGTGCGAAATGGCACGAGGATTGTATTAAGCAATGATCAACAATGGTCACACACAGCGTCACATTCACTTTCCCTGCGGGAGATACGATTTTACCGGTGGGGAATAGGTCGGTAGCTCCAAAAGAAGTAACCGACAGCCACTCATTAAAAACCGGTATTTAAAAGTCTACTTCTGTCGAAAAAGGAGATCAACAGATGTTTGTTTTGTTTGCGCTGTGTGGTTTAGCGCCACTTTTTTATGGGACTGTGCTAGCAGGGGAGGGCTCCGATAACGGCCGTCCAGATATCGGAGCGTCAAGATGCATGCTGAGTGCCACCATGACTCCAATAGATGGAAATTTATTCATCATCACCACCGATCGTGCAGTGCAATCATCGATATTAACTAAAATCAACATCCAAATTCACAAATAGAGCCTGATGATGCGCTGTCAAACATCGTGAAATGTCTTATCTGTTTCAAGGAATAACACCCAAGCTACCGGCAGGTGGATGTATGAATTTCATTTTGCCGATGTTGGCTTTTGCTTTGGAACACACTGAGTGTTAATTAGTATCCAACAGCGAACTAACAGGACAAGCACGTTGATAAAACAAAATGTGTGATAAAATGTTTATCTGTAATCTATTCACTGGGAGTTTCTGTAACATTTATTCATATCATTTGCTTCCATTTAGCAAATGGCAAGATACTATAAACACCAACAATTAACACCGTTCGCATATCCCCATTGCTTTACTCCACAGCACTGTGATGAGGCATGCATCCGTATGGATGTGTATCCTGCTGACATTCTACAACCTGCAAGCGACGTCACTGGCGGCTATTGTACCACCGCCATGGAGCGATCCAAACAAGAACCCCTGCGCTGCGCAACCGGGCGGATGGCAACTACTCTACTGGCCGCCACTCAAACGCTGCTTTAAAATATTCCAGCTCGGTTATCCCTGTCCCGACACGATGGAGCTCAGCCCCGTCGGGGCCGGCTCGACAGGCCTCGGTTCTACGGCCGAATGTCGATGTCCACCGGGCACTGCCCAATCACCACTAACCAAGAAATGCCACAAACTCTTCGAACGGGGTCCGTGCGAGTTCGGCCAATACTTTGCACCGATTGCCGATTCGGCTGGAAGGAGTGCCATGTAAGATATAGTTTTGCGGTTATTTTAATTCTATTCCACATAGTCTAAATCCCACTTTATGCTTTCTTTTGTAGACCAAAACAACGCTGGGGTGTCTGCAAGTCGACGGAAATCTGTGACAGTGGAATGATCTATTGGCCGCAGGATAACAAATGCTACCAGATACACACCAAAGGCCCTTGCCCGAAGGGGAAGCTCATCAGTTTAGATAACAATGGGATCGCACGTTGCAAGGTAAAAAGATGTCAGAGCTAACCGAAAACGAATATGCAACTCGTAATAACATCGTCTCTTTCTCTTACGTGCAGTGCGAAAATGAAGGCGACCTGAGCAACTACTTCCACGAGGACACCGAAACTTGCCATGAGTTTTTCACCAAAGGACCCTGCCTCGGTACGGGCGAACTGTTTCTTCCCTCGCGAAAGTGCGCCTGCCACGAGCGTTTGCCACACTATCACAACGAAACGAACCAGTGCTACGAACTGGGCACGATAGGGCCCTGCCCCTTTGGACATACGTTTATCGTGGCGGACAGCAAACGTCAGTCGGATGGAACTAGCAGTGGCTTGAAAGCGGAATGTCGCTGCAAGGATGGATACGTGCAGTGGAAGGACGGCTACTGCTACAAGCTCTACACTCAGGGCCCGTGTGACTTCGGTTCATTCGTCACCGAAACAAACGTCTGTACGGTTAACCCGTGCGAAAAGGGACGATTATATTTCCCACAGGAGAAAACATGCTACCGGATCGGTTCCCAGGGTCCCTGCAGCTTGCATCAGGTGGTCATCTTTGACTTTACCTCACGCCCTTCGCTTGATGGCATCTCGTACAATGGTATGTGTGGATGCTCGGGCGTGATCTCGAACCTCGACCAATCCTGCACGGATGATGCAGATCAGATACCGCAGAGTGCCTGTGACAGTACGCCCGAGATGGTCGAGGTGAATCGCCAGTGCTACAAGCTTTATACCCGCGGACCGTGCGGACCTGGTCAGTGGTTGGAGCCGAAAAAAATTCCCACACGCATACGATCGGCTGCATGCGTTTGCCGACCGGGTTACACGCCGTACGAGCAACCGCTTGCTAATGGTGTCATAGGCTGCCAGGCGCCCAGTGTCGGCATTGCCAGGTACTTAAACGAACGGCGTCATCTACACTCGCGAGCTCCTGGCAATCTTACTCTTCCTTTATCCTGAGTATCCTAACCTATACATTCCAACCTCCTCCAACGCTTTCATTCCAACGCTTTCCCACATCCTTCGTCTCGCTTGTAAATATGCTTCTAGCTGTGCATTCATGTGTCTATGTTTACAAACTAACATCTGCTATCATTATCATTTTTTCTGCTTCTTTCTTTTCACAATTGTCACTGTGTTTCTGTTACTTTGGAAAGATGGTTTATGAGTTTGCTAGGCTTTGGAACATCCGACCCGGACGAATACTGAGAATCGACAAAACTACCAAGTTGGAAGACAGTATCGTACTCAACGAGCAGGTTCACTATTCGCGGCTTATCGAAGAGCTTCAATCATCAAACCCCATCACCATTATGAACATACAACAGCACAAGACTGTAGCTAGAGCAGAATCTCCGCTGTTCACATTCACCGTTTTGCACGCTGATTGATTGCTTTATATGCACCCTCCAACATATAGTCATACCAAATGCACATTTCCAATATTTCATCGCTTTAACCCACGGCGCAGCAGCTTTGAATTTTCATCCCTTACGAAAGTACCCTGCGAATTTGATCCAATACAGTGTGCCATAGGACAACAAGATGGACAAATCAACTACCATGGGTCATCTCTGTGTAAATCGAACACCATTCATTTCCTATTTAAGTGTCTAATGTTAACTAAAATATTTGTAAAAAGAGCGTCTTTGCAGTGCGAGCTAAATAAACTTCATAAAATATACCACACAAAATCAAATAAAAAGATCAGAAACAATATACCAATGTGAAAGATTGTCATAACGCACATACAACTTTCGGCGAATGAATCTGTTTACGAGGCTAACATTGTTTCCCTCCGGCGGAGACAAAACATTCCCAGTCTTAAAATAAAAACAATGGCATGAGGGAATACAAACGAAAACTACTATTAAATATTCGTTTCGTAATTAGACTGAATAGAGTATAAGAAAATGTATAGAAAGACATTGCTCTACAAATAAAAGTATACATACAAAAGTAAAAATTCGTGCACTTACTCAAGCTTTCGTTGCATTTTATCGATCGTGGACTGAAGATCTTTTTTCCTCGTCTTCAAGTCGGACAACTCCACTTCTGCAGCGTACAGGGATTCTGTTTTTTTATCCAACTCCATCTAAAATACAAAACAAATTACGATCTGCTTGAATTGATTGCCATATGTGCTATTTCCTACCAAAAGTTTGTCTTTCTCTCGTATCAACGATGCATTCGAAGCTTTTAGAATACTAATTTCTCCTTTCAGATTGCCAACTTCATGCTGCGCATCTTCAGCACTGTTACCAACGTGTAGAAGTTTGCTCTCTGTCGTACCTAGCTGCGTTTCGGTGCATAATAGTCGATTTTGATATTGCGCGAGAGCAGTTTCCGATTGCTCCTGCATTATTCTGAAAAAAAAAATCACACAAAGCATTCATTAATCGATAGCCTCTACAATTATTGTACAAATGTAGACCTACTTCAACTGAGAGTAAGAAAGTTTCAGCTTGCTGTATCTATCCTCAATGTCTTTCACTCGGTTCTGGAGTTCTCGATTTTCCTCCTTAAGTACTCTCACCTTCATATGAGAAGCCGTTTGCCCACTCTGAAGGTTTCGCTTTTCCGCCTCTAGTTTCTCTATCTGTCCGTTGTACTCAGCTATCAGGCTGTCATGTTTGGTCTGCTCGGACTGGTGACTTCGGGTGGTTTGTTTAAGTTTCTCGCGTAAAGCATCACGCTCCAGTACGAGCTGCTGGATCTCAGCCTTGGCAACATCCCTTTCTCGCTCGACGCGATGAATGGCCGCTTGTACGGAAAGAGTCGATTGTCCCGAACCGAACGAATCGGCCGTCTTTAACCTTCCTGCACCGGAGCTGCACGTCGTAATTGGTCGATTCAGCTTTCGCTGCGAATGTAGCTCATTTTTCAGCTCCGCCAATTCGTGATCCTTTTCTGAGCTTTCTCGTTTCAACTGAGTCACAACACTGAGCTGCCGTTCCACATCCGAACTATATCGATCGCGCTCTTCCTTCACATGCTTTAGTTTCGTCTCTAGATCATTACATTTATATTTCAAGGATTGTATCTCTATCTGACTTTCAGCGCTGTCAGCTGGCATGTTCTTTGCATGATGTTGTGTTTGATCTAGGGCAGCATACTTTTGCTTTAGCTTAGTATATTTCGTTTTTACCTTTTCAAAGTCTGCTAAAAGTGTTTGTTCGCGATCTTTCAAATCGTTCAGCTGTTTGTAGAGAAGGCGCTTTTCCTCAGTAGATTGTTTCAGTGCATTTTGAAGCGTTATATCTGATGGGCTGGCAGATGAGGATTGGGAGCTATCCGATATGTTATGTATTTTATTTCCTCCTGAGCACAGCTCGAGCAGAGATTCAAGTTCTCGGACACGCAGTTGCGACTGTTGCAGCTTAACCTGCAAGTCCGAGTTTTTACGATCGTGCTCAATAATGTTAAGGTTTGCCTCCGATTCAACCTTCATTGCAACATTTTCGAATTCTCGCAGATCTTTTTCGAGCTGTTGATTCTTTTCGGACAATCGGCTAAGCTTCCGGACGGTGCGTTCATGCGTTTGCCGAGCTTCGAGAAGCTCCTGTTGCAGCGATACTTTTTCCTGTTGCAAAGTAGCGACATCGTGTCCGAGCTCGTTAACATCGCGATAGCAACAATCTTTGGCCAGGGCGGCTGCTGGACGTCCCCCAGCGAATAGTGCTCCGAGTCGTTGGATTTCCCTATCGCGGGAATTCACCTATAGCGAAACAAACAAACACAACTAAATAAATAAAATTATTCTGGGAAAACGTAATTCTAAAACCCCAAAAAATACAATGCTAACATAGACAAGCAAGGTAAATATCAGTCGATCTTAACATTGTTTACGATTGTCCGTCAACCAATGCCTAGGCGTTGTAAACTCCAATTTCTATTACGCTCTATAATACATTATTAGCTCAGACTTCTTCATAAAACTACGCCCTTATCAGATGTTTACAATTTGATAAAGAACGTTGCACAAATGCACTACAAACTTGCTATTTATGCAACAATCTTAACAAGCCGGCACTTAGTTAGTGCATTGCTTGCTGCTTCCAAACTTAGTCATGTTCATTTACAAACCACTTACATCTGAGTTAGCCAAAGCCGTACAGGTACCACTCAACGGTCCGCTGGTGGAGGTCCATCTTAGCGATCCGTCAGATCTTCCTAAAGCAGTTGGAAATCGAACAATACCGCCAGCACATTGTGTGCTAAACGAAAACTATAAATTGTCCGCTGACAGAATACGGAATCTTACCGTCTACGAGGATGATTTGTGGATCGTAACAGCAGCGAAATGTGGTACTACATGGACCCAGGAGATGATGTGGTTGCTGGACAACGAGCTCAACTATCAAAAAGCATCCGAAATCAATCTTATCGATCGATCAATCTTCCTCGAGTAAGCTTATCAGCACCGATTCACCGGATTACTGTAAAATATATCTACATCACTTTTCCCGCGGGTTAGATTTTGCACGTTAGTGCCCTCATTTGATAAAGACACCATTACGCTCGTGGAACGGATGAGTCGTCCGCGACACATCAAAAGCCATCTGCCTATGGCACTGCTGCCCAAACAACTGTGGACCGTACGACCCCGAATCGTGTACTGTGCACGTAACCCAAAGGATATGGTAACCAGTTTCAGCCATCACTATCGTCACATGCACGGATACCAGGGTACACGCGAAACGTTTCTCGAGGCAATGCTCCAGGATGTAGTTATGTTTCAACCACAAATACCACACACGTTAGATTTTTGGTGCATACGCGACGAACCGAATGTATTCTTCATACACTTTGAGGAGATGAAACGGGTAAGGGCTACATAGATAAGACATATAAAACCATTATCATATTTACACCGTTACAACAGAATATGGCGAGGGTACTTGAAAGGGCTTGCGAATTTCTCGGAAAATCATACACACACGCGCAGCTTCAGTGTCTTGAGGAGCATCTATCCTTTGAAGTCATGAAGAGTAAGAACGCTTTCGTACCTTAACATAAACAATGACCATTTATCATTTGACTTTTTCCTCTCCAGAAAATGACTCAGCCAACAACTCCGTGCTATTGAAATTAATGAATTCTATTACGGTTGCAGATTCAAATGATGGCTTTCAGTAAGTGTGCATAGTATAGATACAATCAATAAGGTGATGTATTTAACATATCTTCTCTTTCACAGATTTATGAGGAAGGGGCAAGTTGGATCTCACCGTGAAGAGCTCTCCAGCGAATATATTCAAAGACTTAACGTCTACATTGAACGCCACTTGAGAGGCAGTGATTTTAAGTTTATAGAATGAACAAAAAAAAAAAACAATACGAAATAATACATTATACCAAACCTATCAAAATCCATTGAAGCCTTTTGAACGGACTAGTCTTAATCATATATTTACAACCACAACTGTAGCGTGTCTTACATATATACGTTGGGCAGTCTCGAATCGAGCTCAAGGTCACCAAAAATACGTGTTAGTAGTATCTTTACTTGTTTGTGTGCTATGTTATGGAGTGCCAAATTTGTATACACCCCTCGACGCTCGTCAAACAGATCTGCGCTGTTTGTATCCCAGAACAGGTCGCAGTGTTAGTTTGGAAACCGGAGTGACGAGACCACGCATCGAACTTATCAAACTGCTGTTATCAGTTAAACAATCGTTCATTATTCATCCAAAACGATTAATATGTTCACAGTTAAGCCATTAAATTCGGCTCTGGCCAAAGTGGTAGAGGCACCGATGCATGGAAGCACGGTGGAGGTGCATCTTAACGATGGCGGCTACCTTCCGGCCGGAGAAAAACCACGAAAACCGACACATTGTGTGCTGACGCCCCAATACGTAACGTATGCAGAACGCATTCACAACTTCACCGTGTACGATGATGATGTTTGGATACTGAGCTTCCCCAAGTGTGGAACTACATGGACACAGGAGATGGTGTGGCTGATTAGTCACGATCTAGATTATAAAACAGCATCCGAAGTGAACCTGCTGGATCGTTCGATATTCCTTGAGTAATAATCAAGACACATTCATAAGTTTAAGGTTGTTTAATTAGCTTTACTATTTCAATTTCAGGTTTTCTGCATTCGTACTGAACTATCCGGGGGATACGATCGAGCAAGTTGAGAAAGCAAGCCGCCCTAGACACATTCAGTGTCATCTGCCAATTGCCTTACTACCAAAACAAATCTGGTCCGTCAAGCCAAAGCTTATTTACTGTGCCCGTAATCCCAAGGATGCTACCGTAAGCTTTTTCCATCATTATCGCCACTTACACGGATATCAAGGAAACATGCAAGATTTCCTCGATGCTATTCTAAGCGATCAGATACTGTTCGGGCCACAAATACCTCATACACTCGATTATTGGAACATTCGCCGGGAGATGAACATACTTTTCATACATTTTGAAGAAATGAAAATGGTAATAGTCGTTAAAAACATACCAAAAGTAATGAAATTATGTTCGATTCAATGTCTTTTTCAATGATTTCAGAACATGAATGCTGTACTGCGAAGAGTTTGCAAGTATTTTAACAAATCTTACACCGATCAGCAACTGGCAGAACTGGAAAAGCATCTTTCCTTTGATGTTATGAAAAGTATGTGTTAAGTTGGTTTCCATCGTGCATGAACCAGTAAGCAACTTCCTTTTTCTTACATTTCAGACAACAAATCGGCAAACAACTCTTGTGTCTTAGAGCTGGTGGAGTCATTGTCGGGAAAAAAGGTGGAAAACTTTCAGTAAGTCCCCAATGTGCTTAATTAAGTGTACTTATATTTTAATAACACATTTTCTACTTCACATCTCCCACACAGATTTATGAGGAAGGGAAAAATTGGTTCCCATAGTGAAGAATTATCTGAGGAGTACATTGAACGTTTTAATGAATTAATCGAAAAACATCTACAAGAAAGCGATTTTCGTTTTAAATAACAATCATATGACTTAAAGCCATTGTACCAGATGCTAACGATCAACAATACACCAATAAAGATTAAAACTTCTTCGTAATCGCATGTTTCATTCGTGTGAAATATTTACAGCACTATCTGGCAGCACTGGACACGATCGAGACTTTTGGAACCGGTATTGCTGACACGCACACATTGGTCCTTAATCTGACGGTCAATACGAAAGAAGTAGATAGAGAAAACGTTTGAAAAACAAGCCTATTGCGAAGGAAAATATCAACCTGCTCTGGAAAGCTAGTTGATTGTGCCACTCGATTCGCTACACTCAAGTGCGCTAGTGTCATTCTCCGTAGTTCGTCTTAAAGTGGTTCGTGCACAATCTACTATGACATTCGAATTTATCGACATACAAGACCCAATATTTCGGGCTACCTGTCGTGAACGGAATGAGGAAGATTACGTGTTAGTGCGATGCAACGACTATGCCTCCGTTCCGATCAATCTCCCGGATTGGACTCCGGAGCCAGTCTGCTTATCAAGTGGATTCGAGCGCATCGGGCAAACGATCAAGGATATGGAAGTTCGGCCGGATGACGTTTGGATCGTAACATACCCAAAAAGTGGAACCACCTGGACACAGGAACTGATCTGGTTGGTCTGCAACGGACTCGACTTCCAGCAGGCGAAAGATGTTTCCATCGATGCACGCTTTCCTTTTATTGAGTATGTCAAATAAAATGCTACTAAACTGCACATTCCATTAATCACACAAAAAACTTGTTGCCTTTTTTGTAGCTTATCCGGACTCCGTGATCTCCCGGAACCGTTTAATCCATTGCGCGATGCGCTCGCAATGCCTTCGCCGCGCTTCATCAAAACGCATCTACCGCCAGCCTTCTTACCGAACGCTCTTTGGACCGTGCAGCCGAAACTTGTACACGTACGCCGTAATCCAAAATCGGTTGCAGTCTCATACTACCATCACTCCGTATCGCTGCACTGCTACAAAGGAACTCTCGAGCAGTTTGTTCGCTCGATGTTAAACGAATTGGTTTACTATTCGCCTTATCACAAGCATCTGATCGAGTACAGTGAGCTACGCTATCCAAACATGCTCTCACTGTGCTTCGAAGACATGAAACGAGATCTGCCCGGTGCCATAAGACAAGTTTGTCAATTTTTCAACAAAACATACACCGACGACCAGATTGAACAGCTGGCCACCCATCTAGGTTTCGATCAAATGCGTCAAAATGCATCAGTCAACAGACGGCAGTGGATTGAGTACAATCTGAAGCAAACCAATAGAACTGATAAGCTAGACGATAACGATATGCAGTTCATTCGAAGAGGTGAAACAGACGGGTGGAGAAAGGAATTATCAAACGAGCTGATTGAGGCCATAGATCGCTGGACGTTGCAGAAAGTACCGCAAGACAGCAAATACGCATCACTGTTTTATTAGGCGTTTCTTGGGACGAGTTATTATTGAATAAATAATATAATGTAAGTCATGAAGTTACATTGTTAGTTTATTCCTGATAAAAAAAATCTTTTTTAGCAGAGTAGAAATTTGAGAACGACGTTTTTGACAGTCTAGAAACGTCATGTTAATTTAGCAGGAGCAAGATACAAATAACAAACGAACTGAAATAAATTGCAACCCTCTACTACATACAATATAATCACTCCGATAGCCTACATACACTTGAACACGAACAAAAGCAGCTGTGTTTTTGTTTATGGAATAAACACCATTTCACTCGCTATTTCCGTACTGATAAGAGTGTTGATGCACTGTAATGCACTTGACTGCTTATCGGATGGTTTGTAGAATACAAAAAAAAAGCCGCACATCCTCAAACATTCCTCATCGTACTCATATCATTAACTCGAAGTTACGGTTCGTTGGTACCGTCCCAGTTTTCTTGCGGTTTACTTTCACTTACGACCTTGGTAAACGTCAAACTTATAATCGTCATGGTCAGTATTCAAAGCCACAAGAACTTACCATTACAGAGCCAGCGGTTGTTTGGCGGAAACATAGCAGTAGAGGTGGAAGCAATATACAAATGATTTCAGTTTCAATCTGACCTTACGTCTCTTTGCACGTTAAACTAAAACATCATGTCTGACTCGTTCACGGTTGTTGACATCGACACGGATTTGTCCTGCCCTGGAGCAGGCTCTTTTGTCAAGATACAGCTTAACGATCTTACCGATTATCCCTTGGCCAGCACCCCATCACCAGCGATCGTTCCGGCAAAGTTTCGCAATTATGCACAGCAGGTGCGCGACTTCCAAGTGTACGAAGATGACGTGTGGATCGTGACGTATCCCAAGTGTGGAACTACCTGGACACAAGAGATGGTTTGGTTGATTGACCACGATCTAGACTACGAAACAGCACGAAACGTGAATCTTAACACACGATCAGTTTTTCTAGAGTAAGTTAAAACATACAACTTCTGTTTACCTATGATGGAAACTAAAAGAAACATTTCCTTTACGTTACAGAATCGGTGCAATTGCCGACAGGATTCCGGTGGATACGGTTACGGCAACAGCCAATTTAAAGCGTCCACGACACATTAAATCTCATCTTCCGTTGGCATTACTGCCAAAACAGTTATGGACAGTGAAACCTAAAATTATTTACGTGGCTAGAAACCCGAAAGATGTGGCAGTGTCGTACCTTCACCACTACCAAATGATCATGGGCTATCGAGGTTCGAAGGAAGCGTTTCTGAACGGGCTACTCGAGGATCGAGTAATGTTTTGTCCTCAGGTGAAACATGCACTTGATTTTTGGGCACTGAAAGGGGTACCAAATGTTCTGTTTCTAACCTACGAAAGCATGAAAAGGGTAAGTGCATAAATTACATAGGTTTTTTTCTTTTATTTCATAAAGATGCGAATTATTCTACAGGACCTTCGCAATGTTTTACCCAAGGTGTGTGACTTTTTCGGCAAAACTTACACCGAAAATCAGCTAGATGAGTTAGCTGTGCACTTATCCTTCGACGAAATGAAAAGTACGTCACATGCAATTCAAGTTCCAGGATTATGTTAAAATATATTTTTAATTTGCAGAAAATCCATCAACCAACAACGACCAAATGGTACGAAGTGCGATGAAAATGAACGGCCGAGAAGGAGAACAGTTTGAGTAAGCTACCTTACGGCTTAAAAATTGAATAACTGATAATTAATTACATTTCCACCGTTCATAGATTTATGCGCAAAGGAATCGTTGGAGATTTTCGAAATGAACTATCACCGGAATACATAGAGAAGTTTGATCAGTTTATCGAACAGCAGCTTGCTGATAGTGATTTTAAGTATGATATATAGCCACGCATACTCGCATATAAATTGTAATAAAAATTGAATGAAATGCCTCACAGAAAACAGTAGTATGTGTTGTGTAACACAGCCGTAGAGCTTTATCTGCATTATGTGTTGTGGGTTGTTATACCAAACCACCTAACCACACAAGAAACATTCCTCGGATCGTGAATAATAAACAATAAACATGATGTGGCTAGAATACTACACTCATACCTAGAGAAATTTTCTTTCGCCTAACAGTAATAGTTTGTGCTTCGTAACGATTAGAGCTGTGTGTTTCAGTAGTGTAGTATTTTGCCAATTATTCGATGAGAATTGCATAATTTCTTCTATCTCCATTTAAGACATCTGTTAATTATTTAAACCAACAATAGTTGAAGATTGTAGCAGCTATACATTTCACAAATATTACTTTCAAATACTTTTTCTTCTTCTATGACTCTATACAATCCCGAGGGGTGTTAGCCTGTCAATTTTGCCTTCTGTGACTTGAATTGAACCCCCAGCTGTTTAGTCGGTCCTGCGTACAAGTGAAACGACCCGAATGGGATTCGAACCCCGACCCTGCAGTTTGAAAGTCCGGCGACGCTATCTCCTCTATCACCGTGCCTCTTCCATGGTTCAAATGAACATCTCTGATATTTTCTAAAGAGAAAACAATATCTTGCTGAATGAATTATTTCACATCTGTTTCTATAGAATTTGACCCAACAAATTGCATTACTTGGTAAACGATAGACTATGAGGGCTATATCCCTGAATTCGCCATTATTTTAATGTGAAATTCTCATGCTCACGGTATTCGTTAAACTGTATCGAGATTAAAGTTAAATTGATCATTCAAAACATTGCGATTGAAATAATTTCACTGCAGCTTTCTTCACAACAATACCAATGATTGAACTTCCCTGCGTCCCCTGTTATCATTGTATGTGTATCCAACTTATCAGAATTGACCATATCATCTCTATCAACAGACGACCGTGTACACAAATTAGTGGAGATCCAGTAATTTATTCCACCATATCACTGTCTCGACAGACGCTCAGCAGTAGTTACGCAACGATTGCAAGCAATGACAACAAGTTCATTCACAATTACCGATGTCACTAAGGACTCAGTTGATCTGAATTGGAACTCGCAAAACATTCGGGTGCAGTTAAATGATCTAACGGATTATCCGTTAGATGTCACCCGGAACCCACCAGGTCCAATGTTTGTGTCCGCAAAGTATCGCAACTACGCCCAACAAATGAGAGATTTTCAAGTGTACGAGGACGATGTGTGGATCGTGACATTTCCCAAAAGCGGCACTACCTGGACGGAGGAGATGGTCTGGCTAATCAATCACGATTTGGACTATAAAACAGCACGCGAAATCAAATTAAATGCAAGATCAATATTCATCGAGTACGAGTGCATTGTCGATCGTGGTTTGACGAATCACACCACTAACTGATATCAATTTTTCCACCCATGCCAGGTTTGGTGCCATTGCAGATCGTTACCCGGTCAACACGATCGATGTGGCTTCCAACCTCCAACGTCCACGTCAGATCAAATCTCATCTTCTGCTTCCGCTGTTACCGCATCAACTGTGGACAGTCAAGCCACGTATCATCTACGTTGCACGAAATCCAAAGGATGTGGCTGTATCGTATTTCCACCATTGTCAAGTGTTGGTTGACTATCGTGGCGAAAAGGAGGCCTTTTTCGATGATTTGCTTAACGATCGTGTTATATTTTGTCCGATGATACAGCATGTGCTTAATTTTTGGTCGTTAAAGGATGAACCAAATGTGCTGTTTCTGACATACGAAAGCATGAAACGTGTAAGATAAGCAAAAAACAAAAACTATTCCATATCAATTACTACATTCACTGACTACTATATCATTTTTGGGCAGGATCTGAGGGGACTGTTACCACGGGTGTGTCAGTTTCTCAACAAATCCTACACCGACATTCAACTCGACGAGCTTGCAGCGCATTTGTCGTTTAATGAAATGAAAAGTAAATCCACGCAGCACATTTGATTGCTGAAGTAGACTTACTCTAATAGATTCTATGTACATTTTGTTGTAGAAAATCCGGCCACTAACAAAGAGGAAACAATACGCAATGCTCTAAAGTCTAATAATCGTGAGGGTCAACACTTTGAGTGAGTTACAGTTTGTTCGACTCGAACTGTAGGTAAATAATAAGAGTAACTAATGTTTCGACTTTTTTTCAGGTTCTTGCGCAAAGGCATAGTGGGCGATTATCGTAACGAGATGCCGGAGGAGTATATTAAACGTTTTGACCAATTTGAAGCAGAACAAACTGCCGGAAGTGATTTTAAGTTTGAGTATGAGTAGAAGCTTCTGGCCATTACTCAACGATTTAATTTGTCTTTTAAGAACACGCTGTACTGATCACTCTACCATCAAAGTGAATGCGTTAATCGTCTACTGTATCATGCAATGCAGACAATTATTATGATTCGAAACAGCACAAAAGAAATGATAAAAAGCATTTTAAGGAAATTGTACGCATTCAAGGCGATCGTTGTAATCAATCACGTACACACATTAATACAATTAATGATTGACTATGAGTAGAATCTTTACAATACAATCGTACAACAAACAGATCAACCAGTTTTCACTGCTAACTCCATCCTCATCTCACAATCGCTTTCACTATCGCCAATAGCGTGGTCATTAAACTTGTACCACTTATCGGTAGCGCAAGTAAATAAGGAATAAATTATCTGTCCCACTCCGCATATGCAGTTTGCAATCATCTTGTCCCGTACCGCGCAATGTATCGAGAACTCAGGGGGGAATTTCTACTTCTTCCATTGAACTTAGACGATCGTTACATCCAGTTCAGCTCAGGTTGGAAAACGTTGGTTCGTTAGTTTAACTTAAGCTGTGCTACGAGTAACATACATTGTGTACCAGTAACTTTCGCAGATGATGCGTTACGAAAAGTATAACAACGAGTACACCGATCGAATCGAATGTCCCGGAACGGAAAAGCACTATCGTCTGACAAGATCCTTACCAATACTTGATGGAGACGATCGGTCGCGAAAAGTCACCGAAAAGTGGTGTATTATGATAGAAAAATTCTTGCCCCTTTTGAAACCGATTCAGCAAATGCCAGTGTACGCGAATGATCTATGGGTTATCACGTTTCCCAAGTGTGGCACAACCTGGACACAGGAAATGGTTTGGTTACTGAACAACGATCTTGATTATGCTCGTGCAGCAAAACTAACACTCGAGGAACGTTTTCCTTTTCTAGAGTGAGTGAGCTATTATGATCCATTTTTATCTCTACCAATGTTTCTTTAACCTTTTTGTCGTGTAAATATTTTAAAGACTCTCAGGTGCCCTTACTCTGATGGATGGAGATTCCGTGGGTAGAGTACAAGAGCTGCCACGTCCGCGACATATCAAGTCTCATCTGCCACCAATGTTGCTGCCGGAAGCGATTCGTACCAGTAAACCCAAAATTATCTACGTTTCGCGCAACCCTAAGGATGCGGCCACCTCCTTCTTTCACCACTATCGAAACATCGTTGGGTATGATGGTCCGATGGAACACTTTTTCGACGCTTTCCTCAACGATAGCCTTATCTACGCGCCCTTCGGTGAGCATGTCCGTGCGTATTGGGAATGGAGCAAACGTCCCGATGCAGATAACTGTTTGTTTCTCACGTACGAGCAAATGAAACGTGATTTGCGTGGTGTGATCGGAAGGGTTAGCTCATTCCTGGGCAAGCAATACACTGCCAGCGAAGTGGACGAATTGGCAAAACATCTTTCGGTGGAGTCGATGAGAAGTATTAAGGCTTATTTAACCATTTTAGTGCTAACTAAGTATTTAAACTTGTTTTTTTTTTCTTTTGCTTTCAAGACAACAATTCCTGCAACATGAATGATCTGCTACAATGGGCTAAGAACACAACGTACAGTGAAGAGCGTAAAAAACACGCGAAAAATAACTTCCAGTAAAACAGCAAATCACTTCCAAATGAACGATAAATCTTCCAGAACTTTACTGAGGAATTTCTTTTTGCATTCCATTTCAGGTTCATTCGTAGCGGAACGGTTGGATCATACCGGGAGGATATGAACGAAGAATATGTTCAACGCTTTGAGGAATACGAGAAAGCCATCACAGAAGGATCCGATTTCGATTTTTACTTCTAATCATACTTAGGATTTGTGAACGATAAAGGAGGTCACGATTCGAGGTTAACCTACCCATTCTTTTGCTCATATTTGAAGAGTAATGTATTCGGTTTCCCCTTGCTGAAAACACAATAAATTGTTTCGCCCATCAACCTACCTGATTCTTGAGGGCATCAATGACTCCTTGCTGGTTTTGCGTTTCCACGCGCAATCGTTCGACTTCATGCAGTACGTCGGCTTGCTTCAGTTGATTGCACGGGCAGCGGCAAGTCTGTGGGAGGGCACCGGACTGTTGCATGCCCTGTTCGCAGCACTTTGGTGGTTGGTAAAAAGTACCTGCTCTCACAGTTGATATGAAAGGTTTTCGCTCTGTGAATACAAAAAGGTACGGAGTGAGTCGGTTAATACGTCGGTGCGATGCAGAGAAACTCCATTACTAGTGCCAAAACAATCCACACGACAAACAACGTGCTACTTTTCACACGCACTTAATCATCACCCTTTACGACGATCCTTGACGCACACGCAATGGCACGCAAGCGTTTAGAATTAATCGATATTAGGACCAACCCCTCTAACAATACTCACGTTTGTTAGTGTTATCCTTGCGCGATTTCACACTCTCGCTAGCGCCTGTTTGTAGGTCCCGAATTTTACACTCCGCTTGGAGACATTTTTCCTCAAGCTGTTTCTTTTCCGCCTGCAGCGATCGTACACGCGATCGCAGTTCCGTGTTCGCCAGGATGTGTTTATCTTGCTGCTTGATCAGCTCCAGATGCAGCTCATTGCATTCGGCCAGTAGCCGCGAGTTGTCGCACTTGTACGGTTCCACGCCAAGCTCCCAGGCAACTTTTTCCTAATCCGGCGAGGCAGGGCAATGTAAACAACAGAATAAAATAAAACAAATATCAAAATTACACGATCGCCTTTCACTAGTACAGTGTCGTCGCTCGATGGTTACTGCGATGGTGTTACCTGATGCAGTAGTTCGATTTTATGGTTGGCATTTTTCAATTTTTCCGATGTTTGTATAAGATCATCCAAAATTGCAGAAACAATCCCGATGGCACTCAGTGGCAGTGGATGGCCAAACCCAAGCACATCAAGGCGCTTCCGAAGCTCACTATGACGGCCTTCAACATCCATTGCAATATGCTATTCAGTCAAGTTATTTCCTAGACACTACTTTAAACACGGTCTATCCTACGAAGAACACATTCTGGTTGCAGTATATTTAATATTGAGGCACACGCCATACGATTGCGCTTTGCACGATTCAAAATAGCAACGGTCTACCGCATCTGTTTACATTTTTTGACACATTCCCACAAACAAACCAAAACGCCAAGGAGCGCTATTTTACTTGCGCGACAACGGTATATAAAGAGACGTATTTCTTTTATCTCAGTGGATAAATCAAATAATAAATTACCGAAACGAAAAAGTCGTGCGTAAATGAGCTTGATCCGATGATACAAAAAACATTTTACAGCGCAAAATAAAACATTTTCAATTTTCTTGAAATGTCATTTGCCTATTCGTCATCTGTCAAACTGCTGAAATGTCAATGGAAAACCCGGCCGGGTATGCTTTATTTACAAACCTCTGTGGACCATCTTGGCCGTGAACTTCTGCAGCAAGACAAGTGTTCTTCAAATGTGATGCAAAACTGTGTCATTTGTTGTGAATAACAGCTTCCTTCCCCTCGCTTTGCCAACATGTCGGAGGCGAAAAATAGCCAAAGCAGCAGCGGCAATAGCAAGAGTGCATCGTCGTCGCTCATCACTAAGCCGGCTAATTTGGAATGCAAAGATTTGGAAGAGTATCTTAAATCGCGACCACCGGAAGTCCTCGAAAAGCTGTACAATTATCCGGCTATCTGCCTTGCCGTGTACCGGTTAGTAAGAAACCGCACCTTCGAAACCTCCGTAATGCCTTCTAACATTGGAGTTAATTTTCTAGAGAACTTCCGGAGATAGCGCGCCAGTTCGTTATAAGAATTTTGTTCGTCGAGCAACCAATTCCACAAGCGGTCGTGTCCTCGTGGGCATCACAAGTCTACGCAAAGTAGGTATCCGCAATAGAGGATACTACATAAAGATAATTTAATGCGATATAATTTCAGGGAAAATACATCCGTCTCTCAGGTGCTCACTGAGCTTGGTGTATGGCGCAGCGCGGCTTATCCGGGCGGGCTGGCCGCTTGGGAGCTGTGTCCGACGTTCAAGAAGAACCTGAAAATCGCACTGCTGGGTGGCGGCAGACCCTGGTCGATGTCGAACGCGCTAGACCCGGACCAGAAATCGCGCGACATCGACTTCCTGGACACGTACGCCATGTCCCGGTGGCGTTGCGTGCTGCACTATATGGTTGGTGCCGGTAGCTCCAAAGGGATGGAGGGTGAAGGTATTTCACCCGATGCCGTGCGCATTCTGCTGCACGCCAATCTTATGAAACGAGACGAAACCGATGGCAGTCCGGTCATTACTCGGCAAGGCTTTCAGTTCCTACTGCTCGACACACAAGCGCAAGTGTGGCATTTTATGCTCCAATATCTCGACACGTGTGAAGCACGCGGCCTAAACCTGCCGGAGTGTCTTTCGATGCTGTTTCAGCTCAGCTTCAGTACACTCGGGCGGGATTACAGTTCCGAAGGACTGAGCACGGGTCTGCTCACTTTCTTGCAACATCTGCGAGAGTTTGGACTGGTTTATCAACGAAAGCGCAAAGAGGGCCGATTCTATCCGACACGATTGGCGCACAACATTACCTCAAAGAATGCGTCCCATGCGACAACTCTGGCGCAGGATCAGGAATCTAATGCCACCAAGGATAAAGGGTACATCATCGTCGAAACGAACTATCGGGTGTATGCGTATACCGATTCTAATCTGCAGGTAGCCCTACTTGGACTGTTCACCGAGCTGTTGTACCGCTTTCCGAATTTGGTTGTCGGTGTGCTAACGCGCGATTCCGTCAGGCAAGCGTTCCGTGGTGGTATAACCGCTGACCAGATCATCAGCTACCTCGAACAGCACGCCCATCCTACGATGCTGACTGTCGAGCAGACGATCAACAGTAAATCCTCCTTGCCACCGACCGTAGTCGATCAAATTAAGTTGTGGGAAAATGAACGGAACCGTTTCACTTACACCGAGGGCGTTGTGTACAATCAGTTCCTGTCGCAGGCCGATTTTATAACGCTACGCGATTACGCACAATCCATCGGGGTGATGATATGGCAGAACGAGCGCATCCGTACGATGGTCGTGACGAAGAATGGGCATGATGATGTGAAAAAGTTCTGGAAACGCTACTCCAAGGGTGGTAGCTAGGTTAAGAATCATGTTTAAATTACGTTAAGAAAGTAGATGTGCTGATCGCGGAATAAAGTATCTAATTCTAATGATTACTTGATACTGTTTTCAATTTTAACAATAGTTTGGTTTACAGTTTCCCTAGCTTACTTTCTTCTTCTTCTGTGGCACTACCACATCCAGAGGTGTTCATCTGCCATTTTCGGATAAAGTATCTAGACGATCTAATTTAAAGCAACGCTTTACGTTTCGAAATATTAATCTCTTTATTTTAATCACCAACTTTCTGTTATGGTACTCTCGCTTCATTCTCTTCGGACATTCAACGCGGGATTCAATATGTTCCCGTTCGGATTTGTATGCACGGCCGGCTTAAATCAAGCCCGCAATTATCTGCCTAAGCTGAGGAACTTCCGATAGAAAGTTAAAGCTGATGCACATCTAATTAGCTGGTTTCAGAAAATCCACGCCAAGCCATAAGACAATTTTTTCCAATTTTTCTTTGCTATCGTCTGTTAAATTGCATGTTTGTAAAACCCATCATAACACCGTCAGAAGGGCGGCAGTGTTAATCATCTGTGCTCGAAATGTTTATATTTGTTCTGATTTTCCAAACTACCAGCAAAGTCCCAATCAAACAAATTATTCTTAAAACCATGTGCTGTGCTAACGTTTGTAATAATAAGATGGTTCAAGTTTTTTTTTTTTTTTTTTTTTAATGGCCAGTACTTATTCCAATTGGTGGTATCAGGTTTCATTGTATAAGTAACACTATTTCTTCAAGAAACCCTCTCAATGTTCAGTCTATATTCTACCTTACTAGTCGTTTGAAACTGGCCAAAATAAATTTCAATTAGGTTTGATTCTACGCAAATCTATTAATATTACTTGGGAAAAAGGAGACTCTTAGAAATTTCAGAGTGAACACGTAAGATCCATCTATCTAAGTACATTCGTGAGAAAGTACATTATAAAGGGAGAGTATCTCCGCGCTTATTCATAAACGATCGGAAAGTAAAATCAAAACACAATTCCATACGCTTGAAGTACCAAACTTATTGTTTTCTTGACATAAAATCTTGATTAAAATATTGGAAATACATGAAAGATATAAGATGTAAAAAAGTAAACGCGCACGCACAGTCATTATTTTTGCCACTCAGTGAAGGCAGTTGGCATTTTGCTTCACATCCATTGTGTCGCTTAAAAAAACGTCACGGATCCTTGCGAAGAATGTATGAAATTGGAGAAAATTCTTACTAAACATCAGGACAACAATGTATGCCACGTAATATCTGGCCACTCGTGTACCGCGAGTTGTTCGCCGTTGGTATGCCCCATGAATGAGTTGTGCTTGTGTTGCAATTTAATAAGCTTTCTTTTTTTTTAAATGTATATACTTGCATTACGGAGCGTCACCGGCGGTTTAACCCCAACAGAACCGCAATTTTGGTGGCATCCTGGCAGATAATACATTGAATTCCGTCCATCGCTCGTTTTTATTTCCCCATCCAGGCGACTCTACTTGTTACCCTCCCGGTGCCATACGACCGTTTGTTGTTCCTCGCCCCTCCATACGTTCGATATGCCTTCCTTCAATGGACAATTGTTTGCTGCGTAAGGTAGACCAGCAATGCTTGCAGCCGCTTCTTGATCGTTTTCTGATCGTCGAGCGTACAGCCAAGCAGAACACTTTCGAACTTCTTGTCCGTACAGACCGTGTTGGGATCGACGTCCGTGTAGACGCTCGTGTCGGTGGTGCTGCACGCGTTCAGATATTGTTGGCACTTTTGGCGTGAAATGACCGGATCAGCGCTTGCGATGATCAGATCGATCAGACTGTTGACGTGGTGCAGCGAGTCCTCCTGTGCCTGATCGCGCACGGTACACACGTTCAGTTCGACCGTACCGAGCCGGCTGCTTATTCGTTGCACGTAACAATCAATCTCATCACGCTCATCTGTAAAAAGGAAAGCAAATTTAGTTAGATGACCATATTTTTTTAGCTTCAGCCCACTCATCATGCTCCATAATGGTAAACAGTCGAAAAAGCTCTCCGAAACACACCTTTCAAGGTGTGTTTCACGTTTAAACCCTGAATTGCCCGACCCGCCCAAAAACCGATTACACAACTGGACGCCAGCTAAACTGATCAAATTTTAATTCTTCTCCGGTCTGGGACTAGGCAAGTTTTTCTAACATGGGTTTATTTATTTTGGGATCATATTGTACTTGAAAGCGAAATTTAGAAAAAAATACTGGCACACACCCAACACATTTAGTGTTGTGCCATTTTTCATTCAAAATTAAAATATTCACATTTTGGCACATCATAAAAATTCGAACAATATTTACTAAATTTTCAAACAATGCTTGATTATGAATTTATATAAAATCAACCCGTACACTACACCATCATTAAATAAGATTCCACATTTCGGGTTCTACTTTTTATGTTATACACTCGCCGTATTATCGCTGATGAGAATGGTGGCAAAAAATAGAGACGCGCGTCTTCTCCTGACCTATCGCAACATTAGATGAGCATGCGTCGGCTTCTTCACACGCACACAGACAAACAATATCTTCGAAGTTCGAACCGCCCCTCCTCATGGGGGTTCCGATTAACATAACAGTCTTTTCGCGTATTTATCAGCTGAAGCTAAAATAGCAGCAACAACACAAAGATAAGCCCGTAAGATGGAACAAAACAAAAGAAAACAAATATTTGTTGACGCGCGAAAACATGCTACTCCACCGTATGTGGAATGTTCTCGAACATTCTCGAAGTTTTTTTTTTTTTTTAAAGGGGGGAAGGAGTGGCTGATGACAATCTATATAGGGCAAAACAATTGTCGCCCCTTTTTGATGGTCCGCTTTTATGATTAATTGTTTCTGTATCAGGCTGATAGATTGAAACTAGGGTATGTTACCTAGCAAACGGTAGGAACACTTACTATCGTTCAATCCGGTAAGGTACTCATTGTTCTTAAGCAGATCCACCGACATGGCCAGAAAATCCTTCTTGTCTCGCAACACCATTGCCTCCTTGCGCAACGACTCCACTTTCGTGTCCAGCTGATCAAGAATATTGATGAATCTGTGGCGTTAAGAGAAGAGTGCAGACAGTTAAGAAAAGAAGCAAAATAAACATGATAAACTCGACACGGGACATGGGATGGGGAAGGCGCAACTATGGATGCCTGGCTGCATCATGCAACTGCAAAAAGATGGGAAGAGAATGGGGTTCGGGATTTTTCCTGTGCACGGTTGCCAAACAATATACACGTGACGAATGCGAATTGGCCACAAACTAAAAGATGAAACGTTTGTAGAGGTGAAAAGCAACGAGACCTTTCCATCGGTGGTTTGCTCAACCAACTGCCGCTAGCCTCATCAACACGGGGCGACCGGGGCCAATCGGCGCTTGTACCAGCACCGGATACACCACTTCCGCTGCCCATTACGGATGCCATCACACCCGGCACAAGCTGTATGTCCACCTCCATGCTTTCGGCGCCGTGCGATGCCGATTGATTGCTAGATGCTGAAGATGCTGCACCAAACGCAGATGTCGATATCATTGACGATGGTTCTTCCTTTGATCAAATTGTGCTTCACTTTCTTTGTTTAAACACAAATGTCCCACGAAGTAAGGTTCTACGTTTTCGATTGTCTTCTGATCACAATGATTTTCACCACTTTCTGCTCATATGTATATACACTTTCTCAGTCAATAACACTATCTGTGTCCGTACATGCGTGTATTCATTGGATTTTTGGGATATTTCTGCTGCTGTTTACACCAAATATTGCGGATGCTTAGATATCTTTACGTTCCCATGCACGAAGAACCAGAACCGAAGAAAGGAAGAGAAACGGTAACGTTTTAGTATGAAACTGAATGAGAACCATATTTACCTTGTCGTGCTGGTCACTTCCGACGGGCCGAACTCTTCATCGAACTGCTGATCGAAACGGGACCGTTTGGCACATTTAACCCTGGAACGGGCCCGCTGGGAATTCATGTTTTGAACGGTGCTGGCCAACAGGGCCGTCACCACCGTAACCACCTTTGCAAACCACTGCTTTTAACGTTGTCCCTTTACCAAACTTGAACGATATTTATGCTTCCCAGCCCGTACGTAATATTCCCTTTTTAACAATAATTAATAGTTTCACATTTAATATTGCTTTATCACTACTACAGCACACGTCCTCGTAACGGGCAGCTTGACTCTCTACGCATTCACACTAATTACGCACACCGTATCTCTACGGAGAAGAAGAAATCCTTCTAGAACATTTTGGCCCACAAGGTGGTGCTTCCACATTTGCGCCATACGCTACAGCGATGTGGCTTCTTGTACACTTACTAAACCGTGTCTAGTTGCAGATGAAGTCGGTCAAGGGCAGGGAAGATTAAGTTTTTCTTTTGTGGCGGACGATACAATAAAACTAACTACTGCACTTCGGTTTGTTGTCCACTTTTTCCTTCTATTGTGCACCCTATTTTGCAATGCACCAACACATACAGCTTCGCATCTTGGTGGAATGTAAACATCATACTCGTAACGTCAGTTCAATACGATTTTCCGGCCCCGAAAAAGCAATCGCTATGCCTACTTTAGACTTTTTCTAATCCATTACTAATTCCTTCTATGATTCTACAGCCAAAACAGCACACACTTCTCTTTATGACGTAGCATGAACAGGTTTAATATGTTTAGGAAATATTTTCCTGGTCAAATTAACGGTGTTGCTCTGGCACTGCTGCGTTCGGCTAACAGTGTGTTCGTTCGACGATTGAGAGAATTTTCCAGAAGAAATACCACACGACGGATGCGCAAGATAGACACAAACCCTCTTGACACCACCAGCTGATGAAACCGGGTTGTTTGACGGACACACCAGCAAGCACACACTGACTCAGCATAGGCAGAGTGTGAGGTTTAGAAGAACGCGTTGAACCATGTCCAACTGACGGAGCGACAACGTGCGCAAAGGGACTGGCTAATATTCTCAGTAAAAGTGGACAAAAATTGCATCTTGCGTACTTTAACTACGGTACGGTTTTCGAACGGTCAATGAACGCCGTAGGGTTCTTGTGCGTGACCGCTGCGTTTGTTCTAGTATACTACGCAGTATAACGGAGCCGCACAGCAAATGCACCTCGCAAATAGTGGAGGGAGCATAACACGATCAAATTATAAGCACTGGAAGGGAGGTACAGCGACAGAGCCGTGTCTTATCGACACCCTATCGTCTTGCACACAGCGATGTTTTAATATTGTGTTTAAGAACACAAGATGTTAACACTACACAGAAAGCCAGTTAAACCCTTTTCCTAACCATAAATGTTTTCCCTTCATTTTAGCGTTATTCTACAACGAATCGTAAATATAGGTACCCCAGTTTTGTGGAAAAATCGATGTTGATTTTGCCGTTGTCAGGGAACAGCAGTTTCACCAGTGGACGGTTCCGTTTCGATGCACCAGCACACACCGGAGTACAAACGTACGGTGTATTTCTACCAATCAGAGTTTTTGCGTAGGAAATGCAGCGTAATGGCACTATACTTACCCGTATTTGCGTAGACTTTCCTACTGTTTTTCACCACTAAACTTACGAAATCCGCAACTTTCGGGTTGTTTTCACGCGGAGCACTTTTCGAGTGTTTCCACTGCGCCTGCTATGTTCTATGTTTGACGTTTGGCGTTTCTGTGTGTGTGTGGTAGTGCGAGAACACAAATTGCAAACTTTGTGCTCGCAGCGCAAAAAGGTCGTTAAAATAATAAAATTTCCTACACTATTTTACTTTAGGGCATGAATTCATACAATCGTTAATGTGTTGCCTCGTAGCGTTCGTCATCGAATGAGTGTATATATTGACGGTTGCTATGAAGGCAAAGCAATGCTCCTGCTGAACAAACAGGCAGAGTTGCGACACAACCGATATCCATACTGGATTTTGCAGAAGAGAAAAGATTGCAACTAGCAAATGATCATTTGCACAACCAGCAGTTCCAGTACCATTCAAACTGTACACAGTGTTAAATAACATCTAAACTTCCATAATAACATATACATAAATAATACATTATATTTCTTTGAGAAACGAAAGTTATTCTGCTAAATTGGGTTTAACATGTAAATATAACGCTTTTCAGCCAAATTTGAGCAGAATATAGTCGTAAGTTAAATTAATATTTCATTTAACGTATCGGGTGTTTTTAAATGTGACATTACCCATGCAACAAAATTAAAAAGTTCTTAAAATGGAACAATGATGTTTATCTCGTTTATTTCTGCTTACAAAAATACGTTTCAAACCTTCTGAGCAGCAATTTTATAAAAATACTCATTTGCATTATGTCGTATTTGCTCGTTCAAAATGTTTTATTCCTCATCCTGCAACGAACATACCGTCATTTAATTACTTCTATCGGACGGATTGACAACCGCTGATCTAGGGTAACCTATCCAAACCTTGGTAGACAAATTGTTCAATTCAAAGCGATTCGCACGTCAAATGTATAAACCTCACAGCTGATAAAGAAAGAACACAAAAACTCATCATCCAGCAGATGATGCGTAGTGAATCATATAAACAATCAAACGTTTCAATCTGCTGTCTTCTAGTGTAGTGCATAAAAAAACGAACAATTATCACAAAAAGCCAACCCGCTGATAGAAGCCTAACACTACGTGGACATCCGTACAATGTGGCCTCGATTTAGGACGTATGGATTTGTATAGACGTAACAGCGGAAAAGAAACCCAAAGGAATTATCCATAAGCTTCGTCATTGCAGTATAGTAAACATGAAATTTCACTTCCTATCAGCGGCACATCTGTTGCTGTTTTACCTGCTTCCGCTTTTGATCGACCAACGGCACTGTTTGGTAAGGGCCGGTGACATCATCGACATTACCAGCACCGTGTTTGACAAGCTTACCGATGCCATTCCGGCCGCATACGGCGATTTCAATTCGGACGAGCTGACCGATGTGTTCGTGCTGCGGAACAACTTCCATACGCTGCAAATTCTGCTTGGCAGTGACGACAAACCGTTGCTTAAGGAAGGGCCTAAGTGTGACTACAAACGACACAAGATCACCAGCATCGTCCCGGGAGACTTCGATGGCGATGCGTACATGGACGTGATGTTTACAGTACAACCGGACGTTGACCATGCACGCACTCTCGTGTACATTAACTGGGGTGCATCGGAGGAGATGAACTGTACGGCGGAAGATGAGAAACCATTGATCGAGATGATTGGTCAACCGTTGGCGATGGATTATGATAACGATTTCATCATCGATCTGTTCGGGATGGATCTAGATCGGAAGCGAACGTTCTGGATCTTCAAAAAGCCGGACGACCGAGGACAGCGGGGTCAGTTTACAGTAAAGATGGAAGGATCACATGGTGCAGAACTTTCCGTGCCCCACTCGCATGCCGTGCTCGATCTAAACAAGGACTTTACGGCGGATCTGTTTCTTACGACGACGTCCGGGTTCGAGGTATGGCTGGGCGTAAACAGTCAGGCAAAGTTCCGGTTCAGCCACAAGATTGACTTCCCGGAGGGGAACTATGAGAAGCACGTAGGACGCGCCATCTTTCTCGATGTCGAGCTCGACGGCAGCTTGTTGCCGATATTTCCGATGTGCTTTGATGCCAAGTGTGTCAATTCGAGTATTATCGTGCACCACGGTAACCATCTGCACGATTTGCACATCGACTTCAAGGACGACCATAATGACGCGTGGCATTTTGTTGTGCCGGACAAAACGAACTGGGCCACGCAAAGTATAACCCTGCGCGGAGGAGACTTCAATCTCGACGGCTATCCGGACCTGCTGGCTACGCTCACCAAATCCGGTGATCAGATGCAAACATTCCTGCTGGAGAATGTGCCGTGCGAAAAGAGTGCCTGCAACCATATGACGCGCACGTTCGTGGTGCGATGGAAAGCGTTGGCCCCGTTTTCGAACGGAACGATGATGGGATCATTTTTCGATTTCTACAACGATGGCATTCTGGATGCAATCTTCGTGGAACGTTACGGCAACGGGACGCGCCCGGTAGCCTTCCGCAATTCACTCGATTATGACGCAAACTTCGTGAAGGTAATCGTACTGACCGGGCTAAGCAATAGCAGTGGGCCCAAAATTTTGACTCCACTTGGGCGAAAAAAGCGAACATTCGGTACGAATCTACCGGGGCCACGGATCGAATACAACACGACCACGCAGGACGGTGAACCACAGCACGGTGCATCGGCCCAGCTTCCCCAATCTGCTTACCTATCGCTCCACCTACCCTTCACTACGTTCGGGTTGGGGCGAACGCCGAACTTCGTCGATTCGCTCACGGTGGGATTGTGGAATCATTCGCGCACCTGGACACAGCTGATACCGAACTCGCAGATGATCGTGGTGCCGAATCCAATCGAGGAACCGGAACGTTGGAAGGCACAGCTGTTCGTAACACCTAGCAAGCTGATCGTAATGAGTGTGATCGCACTAGGCGTCATCTGTCTCGTGATCCTACTGCTTATTCTCATTCTGTATGCAAAGGAAAAGCGCGAAGATCGAATACAGCGATCGCTCGAAGCGCATCGGTTCCATTTCGATGCGATGTAAGGCGTCTGCTGCGTGACGATGGTGGGCCTTTCGCTTTTTGCAGACCGGGCACTTATTGCATGGTTTTGCGAACTAGCGACACACCGTAAACCATTTTTATTCTGCGATACACATAGTCTGTAACCTAATTGATAAATTCATTTACATTGTGTTAATCGTCCTGCTTTTTTTTTGTTTCTCCTTCCTGTATGTCCTGAACTACGAAATAAACACACGGTTCCTTTTTAACGGTATCGTCTCGTATACTACCCTTCAAGCCGCGTGAAATCTAGTAAAACAAAGTGAACATTTTTCGAACGAGCCTTTATGTTAACTATTTATTATACGCTAATCGTGAATAAAGTCAAATGAAAATATCTAATAAATAATTACTCTTATCAGACCGTACACTTTTAGAACAGATTGATGCGCTATTGCCGTTTAAAGAGAAACTGTGCTAAATGTAAGCGTAATGCAACGAATTGGAGTGCTAGTGGCGAAGTTGTTGTCATTTCTGGATTCTGTTCCTATAAATATACAGAGACGAATGCAGCTTATAAACGGTTAAGAATTCCAGAAATTCTAGATCTACCGCAACATGTACCAGATCACCTATAAATGATTGAAGGAATGAGCTAATCTGTAAGATCTTAACCCAGGATCTTGTCATGTTACTGAAATCCTCTTAACCGTTTCGTCGAGCGCTTTCGTAGCAGTCCATTATCCTGGTCTTCATGGCGAAGGCAACAACGCTATCTCAGTTAGGATCTACCACGAGACCTCTATCCACGAAAAGTGTTTTAGTTGCCCCTCCATTGTCCTTCTACACAAACGAGGCTAAAAATTCTCGCGAATACGATTAACAGAATTTAGTCAGCTTTAGACAGAGTCCTTGTCTCAAAGTCGTATGTTATTACTATTCTCCCAAGTTCGATTGTTGTGACAGGTGTTTTGGTCAGAATTTCAAAAGTGTCTCAGTGATCGCATTCGATACAGACGCTCCCAATGAATGTATTGGGCGAATGCCATCCAGTGCTAATTCCATATCTACGTTTCAATTGAGCAATTTTTCGGATGATGTCCACAGTTCATAATACTACCAATAATACTAAGGCTCTAGAGAGAAAGGACATGAAATCTTAGTTTATAAAGCTGCTTTGACATAGATTAGGCAAAATGTAATACGATGAATCCTACTACTACGGTCTCCCTTAATTCGGTATCAGATGAATTAGCAGCGCTGTCAGTACGCATGCATCCACCTCCTTCGTAGTCCAGGACCGGAATGTGAAATCATTAGCATTGTTGCTGCCACTAGCCACGGTCGAAACCAACGACGTCGATGCTGCTACAGCTGATGCCGTACATGCACCACTACTCGGTGCATTAGAACCCTCCGTCTGCATCGTTCGTGTTTGCGTTTGCTCACCATCGCGGTCAACGGCGGAAAGTGATTGCGAACGAACCCGCACTTCAAAAGCCGTTTTAATGTGGAAAAACTGTCCGTTCACCATGTAACGGAGCGGAAACGAACGGCCACGGGTAGTACTGCCAGCGTTTGATGCTGCCGTTACATTTACAGGTTCCGTAGCATCCGGAACCGAACGCAACAGTATATGCGTACCGGGGATGAAATTATCGTTCAACGTCGAGGTGGCCGAGGCCGATTCCGGATGCAATTGGCCAGTTTCTAAAGGTGGGAAAAGAACAAACAGCAGGTAATGGGTGCATTCATTTTGCTACGCCTGAGACACACTCACCAATCGGTAACGGTTGCCCGTGATCCAACACGGATCGTATCTTGTCGACGCGCGTATTGTAATAGGCCGTCGTCCAAACGAAATCGTCCGCCGTGTTGACGACACAACCGCCCTGCACCATCAGCTGATTCAAACGGAAGCGCACCCAATTTTTGGGGATATTTACCGAGCCCGTGCTAGCCACTGGTAACTGGCAGCTGGTACAATAGCACGCACACGGTTCATCGACGAAGAATGCATCCGGTAGCATAAGCGTTCTCTTGAAGCTCATCACCAATTTCAGATAGTCACAGTCACGGTTTTCTACCGGCGGTGGGAATATCGCAGTACTGTACGCAGCCGGTAGAGCTGATTTCTGTGGTTGCTGCTGCTGGGTGGAGTCTTCCTCATTCTCGGCCCCTTCCGGTGCTAGCCGTTGGAGTGTCGCAAAGGATCGCGATGAAGACGATACTGTGGCCGTTGCACCCGCACCACTAATGGGAGTTCCTCCAACGGTCTGCAGCTGCAACCCAAGTTTCGTGCGGCGATTGTTCGCGAGCGTGTTACGATCACGATCTTCATCCACATCACCATCATCATCAGCATCTTCCTCATCGTCAGGCGATTCGTCAGCGTTTATGTTTTGGTTTACATCCGCAAGATTCGTGCCGCATTCTGTGTCACCAGACGGTGCGGTGCCGCCGTTCAATTGTAAGCTGTTGAAATCTATATTGGATTCCACCACATCATCCAGATAGTTGGTGTCGGTGTTTTCTTCCGCACCAACCGCACGATCGGTTGTGCTCGATTCAACACCAGCAGTGCTCAGTGCGGTAGCACTAGATGAACTGGCTGCAGCAGAAACCCCAGGCCGATGCTGATAGTCTTCAAAACCTTCATCGTAATTGCCCGAACTCATCGATTGCGACTGATCACCACCGCCACCACGGTTACTGTCAAAGCTACCCTGCATCGCGTTCGCATTGAACCGATGGGTACTCTGGCTTCGCTGAATATTCAGATTGGTCGAATGCTGCAGCTGCAGAGAATCTCGTAAACAGCTGTAGAACAAAGCAAGACATAAAATGTTAAAAATCGATCCGATCATGTTCGGGTGGTGTTGAACGTCCACTACGAAAACAGTTTAATTTACCAAGAATTCGACAGTTCCTGATTGCGTGCTTCGTTTGCGGTACGTATTTTAATGGAAATATTCATTAGCAAATTCTCCGACACGCAGTCCATCACGGAGCGGCTCCTAAAATGAAACGGTGAAAAAATGAAAGCTAAGACCAATGTCTCTCACATTAAATCACAAAGTAACTAACATCGCATTTGTAGTGTTGGATGTAGTCGCCACCGGTTGGTAAGCAACCGTTTGATCCGTTTCCTTCTCGTGCACTTCCAAATCGGCCTTCTCGCATTGAGGTACATTCTCGCCGTTTTCGAGCACAGTGCCGGCAGCAATTATTCCGGATCCGGTGATGGTAGAATCGCCCGGACCAGTACCGCTTGTGGTGCCTGCTATTTGGCCATTTGTGCGCTGTGCTTCGTTCGGCAACACAGCCAATTCCTCCGCAATAGGGCTACCGTTCTTTGGATCACCAGTGTAGATCGTGACCCGCTCGCATTTTCCATAAAGGTCGAACACCGGATACACGTGGTGCGGTAAGCCGGTTGCGAGCTCTTCCAGCTGCGTTTGTCCGCAAGTGATGAGCAAACTGCCCGCATGTGTCAGTGTGAGCGTAATGATTGTGCCGGGCTGAATCGAGTCCAGCAACTCCCCGTACCGTGATTGTGTTTTCGTACCATTAATGTTGACGTAATCGTGTGTCACGATCCAGCACGGACGCCGGAACAGAATGGCCGAGGTCGGGAAGGGAAACTGCGTTGGGGAAGCACCAGGTGCTGCCCCGAGGGCTCCAACCGCAATCGTACCCTTCCACTGTGTGTTGATCGCATTAACGCGCACACTGACGCTGTGGCCTTTGCAGAGCGGACGCGAAAGACAAACGATCGCATGGTTGTACGATTGCAACCGGGCAGCTGATTTCCGTTCGTCGAACAGTGACACATTTTTGCCCAGATACAGCTCGGAAAATTCCATCGCCAGACTGTCGGAATCGATCGATTCCAGCATAGAGTCCTGTTTGTTTAGCGGATCTAGCCCCAGCTCAAGGGAGTCTTGCAACCGAAGGCTGCACGGTCGCAGTGGAGATGTGGGACCCTGTGATGAAATTACCTGTACGGCCATGGTAGACCCGATCAACTCGACCACCGCAAATACGTCGGCCGAATCGGGCAGATTGGTGAAAGTTATGTTCATGTCTTCCGAGTTTAGCAAAATTCGTAACGTTCTGCTCGCTGTTAGTTCGATTCCGATGCGATCACCAACACGTAACCATTCGAGCGATGCCAGTGATCGTTGCAGCAGTGTGGAATTGTGCCGCACCTCGTTACCACTAACGTACCACACGTTTGCCGGTATACGGCGCATACTGATCGGGATGTTTTTGCGTACATGCTCATCGCACAGGTTCAAATCGGTGGCACCGACACGCAAACATCCGGCGTACAGTGGGTTCACCTCGGTTATCTTGATCTCGAACGTTTCGCCCGGTACAAGTGGTCGGTCGGAGAAAACGAGACAGTGCGACAGGGCCGTATTGGTTCCGCGCGAAGCCAACGTCCAGTTGTGACCGAGCGTGACGGAATTTGCCGATATGCAGGACCACCGGTGCTTAGACTCTACCAATGCCATCGGTTGTATGACGGACGTTGCCTGTAGGCTTTGCGAGTTTTCACTGATGGCGTACGGAGCACGCAAATCACCGTTGACACCGACAGCCACACTACCGGTTCCGGTGCCGGCGTGTGTCGGGGCCGTAATGCTAACCTGCGCACACTGCCCATACAGATCGACCACGGCGTACAGGTTCGGTGCTTTCGAATCGTAGAACGCACCGAGATCAATACCGTTGATGGAGAAATGAATGGCGTCACCGTTGCGCATTACGCCAACCCGCGAGCCCTGGCCGAGCGCATCGAGATCGAACGGCAGATCGCTGCGTACCGTGCAGCCGTTCAGCAGGAGTGTCGTGCCGGAAACCATGATCGTATCGTGCTCAAGATCGGTCGCCGTACTCGGTAGGGACAGCTCGTCCGGGCGTACCGTTGTCACGCCGATTTCGATGCTGCCATTCCACCGGTCGACAACCGTATCGAGTACGATCTCGAACAGTTCCCGCTGGCGCAATGGTCGGCTGCTAAACACGATCGCGTCATTAAACTCGGCCAGCGCTTTCGGTCGGCATGCGGTTAGACCACCGTTGATAATGTGCGCATTCCGGCCATGCACGCAGGTATTAAACCGCATCCGTGGTTCAGCCGACGGGAAGAGCGTCGTGTTGGAGATGGTCGAGTTACCAGTATCGGGCGTACCGCACTCGGACGTATCGACGATGCTTGCTTGGGCCGCTTGACCGTACAGATCGATCACACCGTACACCTTCTCCGGTACGTTGGTAGCTGCCGGCCCTTGATCGATACCATTCACCCAGAAGTGAAGTGTGCCGTCGTCTTTCCGCACCACACCGACCCGATCGCCCACCTGCAGACGGTCCAGATTTTGGCCGTACTGCTCGATCACGGTCATACCGTTGTGCATGACACCGTTCCCCGTCATCATCCACGTGCCCGTGCGAACGTTCGTCATCGTGAAGGGGAAATCTAGCTCGGTCGGGCTGTGCGTCGTAACACCCATCTCGATCGAACCGGCCCACTTGGTGACGACGCGCTCCAAGCGCACCTGGAACAGTTCGTTCGGGCGCAGTGGACGGCGCGTTAGCACAACGCCATTGTTAAAGTCATCCGACGCATTCGGACGCAGCGCGGTTCGGCCGCTGTGCGTGACACTCGCATGGGAACCGCACATCTGGTGAAACAGCAGTCGATCGAGTAGCGTCGATGCGGAACCGACACAGTCCGCTTCGGACGGGCTGCCCACCGTTGTGGCCTGGTGCGGTAAGCTATTAAGCGGAAGCTCTTGTATTTGCTGAGCCGGCATGCTTAGCAGATGGTTGCGTCGTGTTACCAGATTGCGTTGCTCACGCTCATCACGATCGACAATTGTCACCTTGATGGTCATCCCGTAAAGATCGATTACGCCCCAAAGCGTTTGGGCTACGCGTGTTGCCGCTACGCCCTGATCTCGTCCATTAATGTAGTAGTGAAGGTTCCCGTTCGACTTTCGCATCATTCCCACACGGTCACCTTCGCGCAGCTCGTCCAGATTGAACTCACCATACTCACGGCGCGTACCTTTACCGTTCGTAAGTATTCCACAGCCTGACATCATTATAGTTCCGCTGCGCAGGTTGGTCATCGTCGCGGGGAACTGTAACGCCGAAGGACAGTGTGTCGTAACGCCTACCTCGATCGATCCGGACCACTTATCAACCAACCGATCGATGCGAATCTCAAACAGTTCATTATCCCACAATGGTCGATGTGTCATTACCACGCCATTATTGAATTCATCCAGCGGTCGGCGTCGTTCCGCCGTACGACAGTTGGCGCTCAGTTTAACTAACGATCCGCAACGTGTGTGAAAGCGAAGCTTATCGCTCGGGTCAGATGTTCCCTCCGTGCTGGACGTTATTGCCGAGCTAGACGAAGTCGCCGCAACCACTGTGGAGGTAGTGGCCGTTCCCCCATTTACGGACATTTCCACCGACATTGGTAGATCGATATTTTGCGATATTTGTGGTGATGCACTGACATCCTCCGAGGAAGTGCAAGCACCATACTCGCCTGGAAGATCCGCCAGTTGGCCAGATGTTATCGTTACTTGTACACATTTGCCGTACAGGTTCACCAATGCGTACACCTGCCGCGGAATGTCCCGGGCGGCTACACCTTGCGGTTCTCCATTTACGTAGAACACCAACTCCCCACGGGCTGTTCGCTGTACACCAACGCGATCACCTTCCCCTAGTTTCTCCAAATCGAGCCCATACGATTCGACCAGCAGTAGACCATCATTTAGTACGGAGATTCCAGACATTACCCAGGTTGTGTTGCGCAGCTTCATCGCACACGGGGGTAATTCGATCGATTCGGGATTGACCGTCGTGACGCCAATTTCGATGCTTCCGCTCCATGCTTGTATCTGCATAAAAGTCAACTTGTCATAAGAAATGTATGGCTAACAATAGCACACTCCAACAACTTACCTTCTCATCGATTCGCACCTCAAACAGAACATCATCTTGCAGGGGTTCGGAACTCAATACTAGTCCATGGTTAAATTCGCTCACATTTCGCATTGCCGTGCGATTCCCGTTCGTCAGCGTAATCCGTTTGCCGCACCGGCGATGAAAGACGGTGGAGGACATGTTTACCAGGCGATCAACGAGCCTCCCCCAATCGGAAGGGCAAAATCACACTTGACCACCAGCAGTTTTCAAACAATCCTTTGTAATACCATTTGGGAAAACTGGAATGGAAAACTTTTGACAGCTACGCACCGTCGGTGTGTGTTGGTGTGTGAGTCGGCTGGAAAAATCGATTTTGCGTGATGACGTCACGACGCAAGACGCTACAAATTGACGTTCTTGGAAAACAACGCACACCATCACAAAAAAGCAACAGCTGATTTTTGTTGACAAACAATCACCGCCTTATTCATAAAAAAACGCCCTTCAACATTGGTTAGTTTTGTTCGCACTTTTGTTTTATTAACAACCACGAATCATTGCAAGAACTTGCCTATTTTGGTATCCATACGATGAATTTATTCATAAACGAATAGCATATTGGATTGACGAGAGTATTGAAAACCCATCCTGAAGGGGTTTTTATATCGCTCGTATCGTGTAAAACACCAGTATCGCTACCAGCTAACATAATGTTCTCGTTTTATCTTTGAACATAGTTTTTAAGAAAATGTTGTGCGTGATATTTTTTAAACACCCAATGAAACGCTTAAAAAGGTGTTGAGCGAAAGTCGTTTGACGTTTTAAGCGTTTTTATGGGTTCGGCGGACGTGCACCTGTCAAAACAAAATTCGAAATCATTGTGAGCAACGGCTGCTGGCGCTTTTCCAAACCTAGCACACATTTGCTGTTTGTTTGTCTACGCGTATTTTTGCACTTGCGATCTTCCTACCGTGCGGTGTGTTAATTGTGAAACGCCAAGAAATACTAGCCTTTTACATTATCTGGAGAGAAATTCGCCGACATTTTATCGATTGATCGATCGACAAGTGCAGCCATTTTCATTTGGAAGCTTTTGCTTGTATTGTGTGAATAACTGGTAGAGAAATACCCGAAACAAGATGTCAGAACAGAACTTCTTCGTCGAGGATTCCGCGGAAGAGGATTCGATCAGAGGTAAAAGCGACGGTGTCGTACTGCAGATTAGGGTAAAGTTCCGAACAAATATCGAATATATTGTTTACATTTTTTCATTACCGAACAGAAGATCAATCGTTCAGAAGATACAGGGACGCTGAATCGATTGTGATCGATGAAAGTAAGTTGCGAAATGTGACCCCTTTTGGAGGTTAGCACAAACGGAAACATAATAATAATCTATCTCGTTTGGTACACAGCCGACTCATCAGCCACAGTTGAGTCTTCTGTTGGTAGTGCTAACTGTTCATCTGTTGCAAGCGACGAGGAAAATTTGGTTCAACAGATGAAGAAACGGCAAAGCAAGCGTATGTCCTTACATCCGAAACTGGCGGAAAACGAAACCAGCGATGAGAGCGGGTTGGTAGAGAATCGAACGAATGGTGGGTCCGATCAGGACGATGAACTCAACACAGACGAAGAGGAAGGTGAGGAGGAGGTAGAGCGTCGAGCATTTTCACCAATGACTCGTATGAGTATTCATGGTGGTGTGGCTACGGGGACTAGTGACGACAGCGATAGTAGCGGTGACGAGCGGACAGGTGCTGACAATGACAGTGAGGATGAGATTATTGCATCTGTCCGTAAACCCCGGAAGAAGATAATCATATCGGACGATGAAAATGAGGATGAAAATACGAATGGAAATGATTCCTTCAGTGCTTCGCTAACGAAAGGAGCTCCACCATTGGATGAAAACGCTGATAACTTATCCATTTCACAGCAAACCGATGAGCAGGAGTCTATCACCACCAAACTTTCGTCGACATTAAAATCGGACGAAGGATCACATGTCACGAACGACGAGCGTAATCAATCCCCTGGAGAAATATCCTTCAATGGTGGTCGGCATTCAATTAGCATGCGTGCATCAATCGGTGAAAAACTGTCCTCGACGCACATCGGAGAGGAAAATAATGTACCAACTACGACCTCTGATAACGAACATCAACACAGTGCGGACAATGATTCGAGTGTGAAATTAATAGAGAAATCGCAAGAAATACTTTCGGTGAGTAGCGATGACGATGTTACGTTCCAGGGTACGGTACAGTCCAATCCACCATCGAGCGCTAAACCGCCTTCACAGACCCTCGTCCAACCGACCATTACGTCGTTTGTGCGTGGTCAACAGGGGCAGCGAGTATCGCAAAGTGAGTATGATGCCAAGGTGCGTCGCATGGCCGATCTAAAGAGCCAACTCGTGCTGATTGAGAGCGTTATGAAGAATAGTGCCAAGCTGCCGGACAAAGGAGCTGGGTTGGTGCGCCGTTTGGCTGAGATAAAGTCCCAAATATTCGAACTATCTAAGGAAATTGAGATGACGCGGGCCACTCCGAGCAAGGGAATCAAGAAAACAATCCAGCATACCTTTGGCCAGACTCGGCGTAGCGTTGAAAATTCACGAGATGCTAGCGCGAATAGCAGTGCCGGTGGTCAGCGTGGTGAGTATATATCGTGGGATACGATCAAGAAAACGGCGGACGATATTCAACCACGCCACACGGGAAAGCAGGGTATCGCAACGTTTGAAAACCAGAAGCTGCTGACGATGGACCGTTTGGCGACGTTGCACAAGTCGATCGAAACTTGCCCTACGGAGGATACGTTAGCCGATCCACCGAAGCTGTTGAAGATCGATTTGATGAACCATCAGCGACACGCACTGGCCTGGATGTTGTGGCGTGAAACACAGAAACCGCGTGGCGGTATTCTTGCCGACGATATGGGTCTCGGCAAGACGTTGAGCATGATCTCGTTGGTGCTAAAATCGGCCGAGCTAGATCCGGATGGTGAGCTGCTCGAACGCGAAAGTGAAAGTGAGAACGAGGAGGCCGAAAACCAAAACCCGAACGGTGGCTGGAAGGGTAAGGGACGTAAGGATTACTATGCGGGCGGTACATTGATCGTGTGTCCGGCGTCACTCATACGCCAGTGGGAAAGCGAGATAACGAACCGTGTCAAGCGGAACAGTTTGTCCGTGTGTGTGCATCACGGTACGCAGCGGGAATCGAAACCACGCCAGCTGGCAAAATACGACATTGTCATAACGACTTACAATATCGTATCGCGGGAAAGCAAGGTTACGTCACGGGGCGGTGATGGAGTGTACGGTGTCAACTGGGAGCGCATCATATTAGACGAGGCACACGTGATACGAAACCACAAGAGCAACATGTCCGAATCATGCTGCGGACTGAAAGGCCGATACAGGTGGTTGCTTACCGGCACTCCGATACAGAACAAGGAGATGGACGTGTACGCACTGATGAAGTTCCTACGCTGCACACCGTTCAACGATCTGGTCCATTGGAAGCGATGGATCGACAATAAAACTGCTGGTGGTGCGATGCGTTTGAACACGATCATGAAGTCTATCATGTTAAGGCGCACGAAAAAGGAGCTGCAGGAGCGTGGTGCCCTAACCAGTCTGCCAGCTAAAACGGTCGAAGTGATCGAGGTGGAGCTAGAGAAGGACGAAATGAACGTCTATCAGAAGGTGCTGATGTACTCGAAGCATTTGTTCGCACAGTTTTTACACCAGCGGGCAGAGAAAGAACATGCCAGTAACTACGGTTACGGCGGCAATCGGCCCACCTTTGTTCAGCGCGGTGGTTCGAATTACGCGTTTGATAAGGTACATCAAAAGCTGAAGAGTATGCACGAGGACGGAAAAGAGGTAAAGCAGCATCAGATTTTGGTGCTGTTACTACGTCTGCGGCAAATCTGCTGCCATCCAGGGTTAATCTACGAGATGCTGACCGATGACGATCAGGGCAACCTGGAGCTGTCCGATGGTGATGAAGCAAGCCTCGACAGTGAGGTAGACCTGCTGGGACAACTAAACAAGCTGAAGCTGAACGACGTCATTGCAGAGCAAGAGGCAAAGATAGCGAACGGTGGCGAAGACAAAGGTGAAGTTTCGTTGAATCTCTCCGATAAGTTCGACCGGCCGGAGGCAATTGCGAAGGCCGCGTCAAAAGTAATGCTCAAATCAAACCCAATATTCCGCATCGAACGTGCCAGTTCGAAGATTGAACGGACGATGAAGCTGCTGGAGGAGAAGATATTTACTACCGATGATAAGGCGATTGTCGTTTCGCAGTGGACTAGTATGCTGGAAATTTTGGGCTCCCATCTGTCGGAACGGAACGTGCCACATGTATCGCTGACGGGTAAGGTTCCGGTCAAGCTACGGAACGATATAGTGACGGCGTTTAACAACCCATCGGGAAAGTCAAAGGTAAGTGTAGGAAAATAGTTACATTTGTTTTTTAGTGTTTTGCTACCCTTTATCGGGAACAAGTCTTGTAGAATTTGTTGTCGAACACTGTTGTCTACAACTGTTCATGGTTCTGGGCTTCTATCCTGTCGTGTGACGGGGATTCTGTGTGTTATGGTACAAAAAAAAAAACAACATATTCAGAATGACTAGCTCTATGATCTATTCGACCATGTCACTATCATACAACGAACCTCAGGTCATCGCTAAGAACTCAAATGTGATAAAAAGAAGGTATTTGATTTTGTAGACTAAATGTTTGTACAATAGTGATGTGAAATGCTCCGATAGGAATCGGATCATGGAAATCTAAAAGATCAGATCAAAGGATTTAAAAAAGTGATTCTGATGAGAGAATCACTAAACATGCATGTACGCCATGCGAAGGTGATCCCGTTACATGTTATTGAAACAGATGAGTTGTTCTTAGGCAAGAGTGATTAGCGGATAGCAGCACAAGCCCCGGATGTTATAAATTCTTAGCCAAAACCTCTAGGTTGTAGTGCAATTTAAGAAGAAGAAGGATCAACTCAAGTGTTCTATCTTGAACTTCTCATAACCGTTCTAAAATATGAATTAGTTCTATTAATTTTCCAAAGGATTTATTTTATACTGTGGCTTAGAGAGCCTAATATTCAGCGATCACACAATACCTTGGCCTACGGCATACCATTTCATATCCACTATAATTAAGTAGATATATTTGTACCGTGTAGTCAGATCTTTGTCAATTTTTGCTGTGCAGGAACGGAATCGGACGTAACTGTGAACAGACGCGGTTATTATGGATTTCGGCTCGTATGTTAGGTTTGGGTTTTCTGATTGGAGAAACTCATAATCAATTTCAAACCATGTTCTGAATCTCTTCAGGTTTTTCAATACCTGTCATGATTAGAATCTCGGAAGTTGGATAAAACTAAAAGGTAATTGATACAATATGAATGCATGATTCATGGGGCAAATATTTTAAAATGGGCGGTGGCATCAATTTTGTCTTAAAAGTTGTCGCTGCCCAAAAAGTTTGAGAACCACGCAAAGAAATCTCATTTTGGATCGAACCCCATGAGGGATCGAATTTTCCTATCACACGTGGATGTGGTTGTTGCCGAAGGTATTCTACCAAGTGGCAACCAGAGCGTAAACACGTAAACATGCAGTATTTGAAAGTTCCTAACCTGTTGCGCCTGTTTCGTATCCTTCCTAGCAACGTTTATATGTGTTTCGTGGTAACAACCATCTGTTTACATGCTATCAATATTCGTCAGAAAAATCGTTTATAAGTGGAAAGTACTGAGTGCTAAATAATCAGTTGTTGAGCGTTTCTTTGGATAAGAGGCAAAATGTCGAACCGTACATTTAATTTGCTCTGGACAGGAGCGCAAAAGGATCTAGAAAAGCTAGCCGTTAATGACTTCGAGTATCAAGCGATTGAGGCACAGCATGACCGAAGCGAAATTCAGGGCCAAGTGTATGAACTGTACCTTCGCTATTTGGTGATTTCGAACCGTTTGGAGGAGATCTACGATCAGATCGTACAGCCCCAGAAAAGAATTCTCATCCGCAAGCTGCTGGACAACTGTCTCGGTCGAATGCTGGAGCTAAAGCACGATCTGGTCATCATTGACATGACGGAGTTCAGCTACAACGACACGATCGTCGAAAAGCTAAGCCTAACACCGCTCAGTATGGAGGTGAACGTTCCGCGGTACTTTCGGCGCGAGCGCGAAGAGCAGTTAAATGAGCGGAAAAAATTTATGGACGATATTCTCAAAAAAATAGGTGCCCTGGACGAGGAGGTTGTGGAGGAGGAGTTGAGCGAGCTGGAAGCGATACGGATCATTCAAACGCACGAACGAGCACGCCAGGGTCGGCTCAGGGCGCAATTTATGAAGGAGTTGAAAATATTGAAGGAAAAAGGCAAACCGGACAGTAGCCGCGACAAATCGACGACCGGCTTGAATGCGGCTATGAAAATCCAGAAAGTGTGGCGTGGTTACGCCACCCGACGCCAGACACGCCGTAAAAAGATGGAGGAGATGATACTGATCGGTATGGTACCGTCTCCGGTTACATCTGCTCGGACGGCCGTGGACGAGCTGGAAGATTTGAAGCAATTTCGCTACAAACAGCAGAAAACGTTCCAGGACGATTACGAGCGTTCGCTGGTTCGTGTGAAGGAGGAAATAAGCGTGAAGCAGGGTGCTGCCATGACGGAGGATATTGCCGACGAGATACGGACGTGGTTTAGGGAGTATCAGAAACGGACTGGCCGACTGCCAGACTTTCCATCAGAGGAGGCAGGCGGTTCGAGACATCTTCTCAGCCGCCAAGGTACGGAGAGTGAAATGAGCCGCTCGTCGGTGCTATCGTCCCGGGAATCTAAGCTGAAGGGCAGTGGAAAGGAGAAGCTAGCGCAGAAGAAACCGGGAGAACTGTCACTTGAGGAGGGACTCGACAAAGCGTTCAAACCGATGCAATCATCCTTTCTGCCGGAGATTAAGAGTGGCATCGAGGAGTATACGGAAATTTGGAAGGGTAAGGACGAATCGCAAAATCTACGCCAGACGTACTACGACGATATGATCTACGAAGAGAAGTACGCGGATGTGGAGGCTGAGCTGCGCAGAATTGTGGACGAAATCATGCGCCAGGAGCTGGAACTGTTGCAGATCGCACTGGAGCGTGATCGCGGCGGAAAGAAGCTGAAGAAAAGCAGCAAGAAAGCACGCCGCAGTGGCAAGAAGGGAAAGAAAAAGAAGGACAAAGATCTTACGCCCGATCGAACGACGGAATCTCTGTTCGAGGAGCTCGTCACGAACGGTATCATTAAAAAGTACCCAGAAACGCCTATCAAATCGTACGTGGGAGATTTAAGCTATGCAGCGCGTAGTGCTCTCAACCCATCGCCGGGCGATGTGCGACAGATCATAAAGCAGTACTGCATTCTACCGCTCGGTTCCGAAACGATACGTAACTTTGGACCGTGCATTAAGTCGTTGCTCATTGCCGGTCCGAAGGGATCCGGCAAGACGTCGCTGGTGCACGCGATCTGTACCGAAACCGGTTCGGTGCTGTTTGACATCAGTCCACCGAATATTGTGGGCAAGTATCCGGGTAAGTCGGGCCTCATCATGCTGATGCATCTGATCTCGAAAGTGTCCCGTTTGCTGCAACCGTCCGTTATTTACTTTGGAGATGCGGAGAAACCCTTCATGAAGAAAATTCCCAAAACGGACCGTACGGATCCGAAACGCTTGAAGAAGGATTTACCAAAGTTGGTGAAAAACATACAGCCCGAGGATCGAATCATGCTGATCGGTACATCCGACTGTCCGTGGGAGGCGGACATGAAGCTGATGGTGCAAACGTACCAGCGATTTATCTACATCCCGCGGCCAGATTATGGGGCATTGTCGTACGCCTGGAAGGAACTGCTCAGCCACTACAGTGGCGTTCACCGTCAGTTCGATACGGGTGCAATGGCAAAAATATCCGATGGTTATACGATCGGATCGGTGGTGCGTTGCATCAGGGAGGTGATCACATGCAAACGGATGCTACAGCTGAGGGTACATCCGTTGACGCACCTGGAACTGATCAATGCATTGAGGTGAGAGACAGTGCTAAATTTACAATTTAATTTGCTTTAATATTAAATTGTTTTACTATTTATAGTGCCCTCGAACCGGTGTACAAAGAGGAAGAGGAAGCGTTTCTGTACTGGTGGTGTAAGACGCCCCTCGGAAGGCGTCGCTCGAAACAGATGGAAAAGGACCATGAAGCTATGATGGAAATGGAGAATGTCCCTAAAAAGAAGAAATAAAGCTATTACAGTAATGGTTCCCTTTTGACTATATATTTAATGGAATAAAGTGTGCTCTTTTGAGAATGTTTCGCTTGTTTCGTGTTATCATTTCGTGAATGAAGATGTATATAAAGATGTAGTTAGCACCATATCTGCCGGACGAGCTATATTTCTGATTCATGCTTTCTTCCTCCATCCTGCAACACACAGATTATGCTGCTCTCATTGACGGCCGGCGGCGTAGGATTGAATCTCGTCGGTGCGAACCATCTGTTCCTGCTGGATCCACACTGGAATCCACAGCTCGAAGCACAAGCGCAGGATCGCATTTATCGCGTTGGGCAAACGAAATCCGTTTTCATTTGGAAGTAAGTATCGTTGGCGGTTTAATGAATCGGCATTATTGCGTCACCATGCTAAATCGTTCCCCATTTTCCTTCTTCAAGATTTATGTGTGTTGAGACCGTAGAGCAAAAAATCCATGCACTTCAGCAGCACAAGCTAGGCATCGCGGACGGTGTGCTAACCGGAACGGTAAACAAGGGCAGCAAGCTCACGATGGACGATTTGAAATCGCTGTTCGGACTGTAAGTGTATCCCCGTAGCAAGGACGCAGTCCTGATCTGTGATATTTCGAGTCCTGGCATTTCAGTGAAACGGTTCAATGTAAATGGTCGCATCATGATGGGGTTGACAGTGATCGGTTTTGTATTTGGTAGACTTACACGAAGTAAAACCTAAGTACTATACGAAAAAAAACTAAACATTTAAAAAAACAAAACCGATCGAACAAAAATTTACTTTATTAAGTTTCTTTTATCAATAAAACAAAACACGCTTTAGTGAACAGAATGAAAGCAAAACATAACATTTATTGATTACATCTTTTAACCGTGATTTGTAATACTGCTTTGTAATGGTTACGATACGTGTGTGTGTGTGTTGTGTGCACAAAATATAAGCAACATTTTAAATTGTAACGAAAGTAGAATCAATGCAAGATGTGTTTGTTCTGTAAATTTGAATTCTACGCCTACGAACTATCAGCACGCATTATTCCATCTTTGCTTCTTTCCTCCCTAATATGTAGTACTTTCGTTAGTCATTACTCATTACATTCATGTTTGTATAATATTCAATGCAACACTAAATTTTTTGTATTTTATGTTTTAAACTTTCATTTCATAAATCATTCAATTTCCATAAAAAGGTAATGTCGTTGCGATGCATAGTTTTGTATTCAAAAAGCGCACGCTAGTGTTTCTACTTTTTTCTCCAAAATTCCCCAACTATCATTCTACATCTTTCGTCTTTCTTCTTTTTTTGCTACAATTTTTGGTATCTTTTTCGATACATTTGCACGGGTTAATGCAGTGTACATTAGAATCCATACATTAACGCACTTGGGGATATAGATATAAGATACCGGCGTCTTTGCTTTGTAAAATGTTTCAAACTTGCAAACTGCTATAAGCTTATTTAAATATTGCTCACACGGTGCCAAAAGATCTTCTGTTTAACTAGTTCAGCTGTTTTGCCATATGTTTTTAAGTGCAATTTCACACAAATAGTGCGTTATGTTTATGTAAAATGTTATAAAATTAATGGGTGAAGCAGCAAGGATGGAATAATGCATATTGTTTCGTTGTAGCTGTCGTTTACGAAACTTATAAGTCGTTTCATGGAAAATATATTAATGTTTTTCTTTAACGAACGACGAAAAGCTAGTAACCACAACACACACACACACTTAGGTTGAAATGAATGCACTAATACACTATTTTCTTTATCACTTCGCGTGACGCTGTAGTGTTCGGTAAGGCGGTGTGATATTGCAAATACAAAACAATTCAGTTGGCATACGTGTAGTGAAAGATGGCTGCTGACGGTGCTCGCATCGGAATAAGCCTCGAACCGAGCCCATTCTTTTCCCGCACAACCATATAGTCGCGCCCGTTGATCATCTGCCGGTTGGCACCAGTTGCGTGTTGGCCGTGACCGTCATCAAACAGCTTCCCGGTACGCTCGTTACCAAGCACACCGAGCTGATGGCGGCTAAATATTTCGGCGTACGGTGGTGGCGGCGAATCCCCGGCAGTGAACTGTTTCCCCAGATAGGAGATCCGCTCGGTGGTGATCTTTTTGGACGGTTGCTGGCGCAGTTGTTCGTCGAGCTTGCGCTGATTAAGGTAGCGGAACCCGAGCTCGCTGACAAACACCACGATCGAGGTAACGAAGCCGGTCACCATGACGAAGTAGGTCATAACGAGATCACGGTTCTTCAGCTGCCGCTCCGTGCCACCCAAATTCTGCGGACAGATTTCGGCCTTCGGTAAGCGATCCTGCAGCTTGTACTTCACGATGCCACCTTCTACCATTTTAAGCAACCTAAAGAATTGGAAAAGATGGCTTATAGAAGCATTCCCTTCGAACAGCTGCACCACCGGTACATACTCGGGATCGAAAATGCGATTCCACTCGGTGGTCAGCGGAAATCCAAAGGCACGATTCCGCTTCAGGAATGGCGTGGTGGCGGTTGCGTACGGACAATGCAACCGTTCAACGAGCGTATTAATCTTACGCCTTACCAGATAGTCCGCGTAGATCATGTGGTCGATAGCGGGCCGGTCACGGACGAACACGTAGTTCTGTTTGGCCACCTTGTCCGCCAGCGTGTCACTGTCGTTTACGTTGGTGGTGAAATCTACCAGCCGCTTGTCGACCAGTACGCTGAGTGCGTTCAGTGTTTCATCGCGCTACCGAAACGAAAACGAAAAAAAAAACCCGTGATAAGAAGCAATAAGGTATCAATAGGTGGTGAGAGATCTTCCAGTGAGACTTGTACTTGTAATGTGACAGTGATTTAGTGGTACGTAACAGCAAGGACGAAACGTTTAGTGTACACCTGCACAGGAGCGAACGATTTGTTTTCACACCTGTCCTAACGACCGACAACTTGTTTACTAACTTATGCCTTTTTGTACATTAACCAGCAATGTACGGTGTGCGTGTGTGCGAGTAATCATTAATCAAATCGTGATTTTTTGATGCCCACCCGACATCCGAGTACGTGTGGTGACGCACCAACGAAAGTAAGCCAAGCAAATGTGTTGAAAGAGGTGATTGCCGTGATAGGTTTACTTCCGCTATACATAATTGAATACACCTTTGCGCCCCCCTAATCCTGACGGTTCAGTTCTATCTGTGGTTTAGAAGGCAGCGCCCAATTAAAGGGCTAACGCTTAGACACACTTTGACATCGTTGGAGATGGTTCTCCCTTTTTGGAGAACCCGAGAAAGATTGTTATATTTACTGGACTATCGTAATGGAATGGCGGAAAACGAAGTCACTTACTGGAATATTTATAGATTTACTTACATTTTTGATTGCATACTCCACCGCACCGCCACGGATCGTTACGAACTGCTTCTCCTTCCGACGCACGTCCTCGGCATTGTTAATCGGGAGCGTAAATTTGGACAGCGTGAGGAAAGCGGTCAAATTGGCCGTATAGAAGGATGTGAGGATTGTGATGAATATCCACCAGCTGGCGAACAGTATGCGGGTTGAATCTGTGTGAAATAAATAGTAGGAGACACAGAACTTTTATGATCTCTTAAGAGAAGTGTCTGTAAATTCATGTAAATTCATAAGCAATAGAACGTCAGGTCTGCATCTATTTGCTTGACGTAACAACTTTCTCGGTCAGGCCGGCCACATAAAGACTTATGAGAATTCTTGATACCATGTAGTTGGATAGTCGTGTCTGCATTATGGGGAAATTGGTCTGGATGGGATTTAAACTGTGGTCCTGTCATTTCGTAGCTCGGCGCCTCAATCGCCTCGGCTAATGGACCACCCTAGAACAGGTCATACTCAGTAGCGGATCAAGCTCTTTGAAGGTCCCTGCCAAAATGGCAGTTGAAGCCCCCAATATTATGACTTCTCGGTCTTTGCTCAAAAGGTGGGGCGGGTCCACGCTGAACGGCGAGGCCCATGGCGGCCGCCAACTCCGCCCTTAGGTTATTCCACCTGCTGGTCATACTTCTCGATTGCAAAAAAAACGACAAAAAGCTTATTGTCGATTGACAATACGATTGACGATGACTTCAATGTCTTCGATCAGTTTGGAATAGGTCTTGCAGGAATTCCTTTGCATTACCATTCACTACAGACACGTTCATAATTCCAAATTACCCGCTGTGTCGTCCACAATCAACACACGTTCTCACAAAGCATTAAAATAATCATTACGACATGCTATCCGTGAGGTTTGCTGCAAATCTTCATTACCGTTCTGTTTGCTCGATCGAACGATCCAGGCATCAAAGATAAGGTCATACTTAAGGCGGTAATCGTCTCAGGTTCATAACCGATATTTACTGTGTGCAATATTGATGATGTTTTACGTGAAATTGCAACCGTTGACGAACCAACCATTGCAAGCACAACAATCGATACGAATCAATCATATCTAGCAAGGAGCATGAGGGAGACGTCCACCCACCTTCGTTTCGAAATATTGATTCAACTGAAACCTAAGTGACCTTAATTGGCATAAACATCTTTTTTCCTGGTTTTGCAGTTGCCTGTTGCATTACAAGTTTTAATTTTTAAACACAGAGCTTATAGTCGCCTTAAACTCACTTACCTCCCGTCGGTGAAAGGGTACTGCCCTGTTTCATTAGTGCGCCGTACACGAACCACACGCAGTGCGGCAAGCTGTAGATGATCTGCTCCTTGTCTCTGGTGAGCCGGTGGCGCAATATCAGCAAACCGTAAATAATCGGACCGACGGCCAGCAGCGACAGTAGAATCAGTATCCAGACGTCCCGATTGAATGGTGCCAGCAGACCGGATCCGCTGGCCGATTCCATCGGACGTACCATGATCATGATCCATTCGCCCTCGTCCAACCCCGTCGAGTAGCGTATGTGTTGCCGTGCGTCAGCTAGTATTGGCAAAAAGGCAACCGCCATGTCGGCAGATCCGTTCGCCAATAGCTGCAGCACACTGCCGGCCATATCGTTAGACGAGCCGACGATGTTCTGCTCCGGCATTACCAGCTCGTAGGTGAAGTTGAACTTTTCCATTAGAAACTCGAGCAGATCGAAGGCAACACCGGCACCGATGTACGAACCGTTGATCTTTACCGTGTAGCTGAGGGGCCAATCCTGTTTATTGAAATGAAAAACAGAAGAGATATAGCTTCAGTATAACATTTACTTACTCCTAAATGTAAAATCTTTAAATAGAGATTTATGAATAACTAAAGACACATTAAGCTCGAGGAAATGGAGATCAGCGAGATTCGCGTGGTGGATGAAACTTTATTTACTGCCAGGAGCCTAAAAGTTTATTTTATCAAAGGCGTCCGTGAATCCGCTCATGTCCTCGACTTGAGTACGAGTATGCACTGAACTAAAATTCGTCTTTATGGACGACAATATAGTCAGAACAGAAAACCCCTAGCATGGTATGAAGGATGTTGTGGAGTCACATGACCAAAGCTGCCGATAGAAGAACAAATTCTACAAAATGGTGATGTTCTTGTAATGATCCTTGTTTGCTACCCACAAGTTAGCTCCGGCAGTCCGCATTGGTAGTCGTGGATAAGGATAAACATCCACGCTGCAAGAGAGCAAGTGAGCGCACCACTAACACGTTCACTAGAGAGAAGCAGGTTGAATAGCGAGCGAGATCTAGCGCAAACGACAAACAATCATCGCGCGCTTACCGGAAGTGGTACCGGATCCAGATCCTTTTGCAACATAGTTTTTTTTAATATAAATTAGCGCTAGGATCAACCAACGAATTGAGTTTGATCTGATCTGGTGGACGGTCAAGTGAATAAAGTGTGCGTTAGTAAAAAAAGTAAAGGATTAGTCTTTCTTCGATTGATCCGCAGAGAGAAAACCCCTTGGAGGCTACCCGGCGCCTCAACAATCTTGAAAAGTGGATCTGCAATCTAAGAGTCAACCAAACTTTAAAAATGAAACAAAATGTTTCGATTTTGCATACGTTTACCCGGCCACTTAGGGTTCACTCTACTATATGTAATCTTGTAGACATTTAAGAGAAAGTAAAGAATAGAGAATAAATGTTCATTATATGAAATTTTCTAACCGACTGCTCAATCTTAGCTTGATAATATTCGCGATTGATGCACACTTCTAGTCGATCGGGCAAATTTTTTTAAGATCCTGGAACTTCTGGAGAAAAGAAAGCCCATGGGCGTTTTTGGTTGTCAAAATGTTTAAACGAAAGACAAAGAGAAAGATTGAAGCTTATGACCGTCCGTTGGACTTTGAGGTTCGTAAAACCGGCCACATGGTCAAAACGTACCAATAGAACTAAGCAGGAACCCAGACACAACAGGTGAACAGGTTTGCTTGAGATTTTCCCGACCATGTTGGTCTTTATGGACGATGAGACGTACCTAACCTAACCAAGATTCTGAATCAATCTCTGAAGATTTCTATTTATACCGGCTTGAGAGTGTCCACCGGCTTATTGCCAACAAAAGGCATAAAGTGATTCTATTGGAGATCACCGCCAAGAATAAAGATCTCGATGTTTACAGCGTAGCGAACAGCTCTGTTATCGTCGTCATCGTCAAAATGTTTGAGATCTTCTTCTTCCAGAATTCTAGCACTTTGTCACGCAACCCTACAACGTACTTATTTTAACACGAATTTCAAACGTTAAAAAAGAAAAAAACCCACCTGAAGCGTAGTAACACGCAACGTAGTACCGGCCAATCTTTGGCGCAGTTCTTGCATTTCCCGTTCCTTCACTTCCGCACTAGCACCCATCTCGAGATGGTAGTACACGGTTGTCTCGTTACCATCCGCCTCGACCGGCACAATACCTTGAGCATCGGCTACTGGACGAGATGTTCCCAGCAGGAGAAGCACGACCAAGCTCCATGACACTGCAGTTAACGTTACGCCAACAATCCGACTGTAGCATTTGGCTGGACCAGCAATTCGCAATCCATGGTACGTCCATTGCTCGCGACCACCGAAACTGGTTTTCAGCTCAATGAAACGCATCGTCAGCTATCGTACAGCTGTTGCACATTTTACTTTTGTTCAACGGTGTTCCGCTCTTTCGGAGTCCTGGAGGTGTGTAGATTGTCGTACAAGCACGTACAGCAAACGCAAAGTGAACGCGACGGAAGGGAAGAAACGTAACGCGACGGTGCAATGGGCTAGAAGCAGTAAATTGATTCGAAGCAGTGGAAAACCCAGAATAACACACAACGTAAATGGTTCAATGTTAGAATACAGGGCTACGATGCGAGAGGTTAATAAAAACAAAAACCTCAGAACAAGCGAGTTAAAACTATGCCAATAAACGGAAAGGACTCAACGGAAAACTAAACAATTTGGCACAACAAAAAGCGAAAACAAGAATTCCTCGCCCGAGCTTATTAACGAGCACACGACCGCACTGAGCTGAGTGGTTCAACTGGATGCAACAGTGGCTTCTCGATTCCCGGTTACCGGTCCTGGAAAGAAAAACCGCTTTCCAGGACTGTTGGCGACTTGGGCGTGATGTGGTGGCGTGTTCGCACTCGTCGAAAGTCACCGATTGACTGTTGGACACGATGTCGTATCACATGCGATCGGATTGCCTTACAAGGGAACCGCGTGTATGCGCTCAGGACACGAAAATAGGAGCAGGGTTAGGGATAGGAGGTGGTCCGATATGTTCCAAAGCACCCAGTGCCCATTTTGTTTGTCCACCATAGCTTGGGAGGGGGGGAGCTTTGATTGGGAAGAATAATTTCATAATAATTTTATTTATTGAACCATTTCGATCGCACCTGTTCCGGGGGCAGCTAGGGCAGCCATTGGCAGCATGGCCTGATTTAAGTTGTGAGCCCGACATGCATGTGAGCGATTGGGTTGTGGTGTAGATCCCGGTGCATGATACGCAACATTATATCGATTCGATACCACTATCACGATCCTGTTTAACATGAAAATAATTTATTCCGTACAAATTCATGGGAATGGTAGTTTTATAATTTTTCAAAAACTATCCTCTCAAAAGCCATTTGGATTACAGTTCACGGTGGTGGTCCAAGGTCAACTTCAATGATTCCATCCGTACTAAGGGAAACAGAATTTTACGCACCAGCAAATAAAAAAGAAATGGTGCACTTTCTGTGATGACACATCAATGTGGGGTGGGCGCCGATCTTATGGATCTAATGGTTGTCGGGCCAAATGCATTCTGATGCATTGTATTGATTCGAACGCACGTGTCTTTTGTCTTTGGTGTAATGCGTTTAGAATTGATTTGGATTATGCATAATTTGTTGCGATATAAATTGCACACAGCCATGGAGACGAAGCTGAAAATTACACTCATCAATCGGGGTCTAATATACACGTTCGCTGGAGACGTCCCAGCACTGTGGCTGATGATGGGCTTTGCAGGAATGTAAAATTTTGCTTCCTTGACCGACAAAAGTTGCGGTACCGGAAGGTATGGTAGGTAGTAACGGTCACGTGTCAGGATCAACCGCTATTATCTGCATGCAATCCGATGGTCAGGACGACAAGGGATGCACCTGAAAGTGTGTCATAGAACGTGACCCTTTCGGACGTTCCCTCCGTACGGAATGGTAGGTATGGTACAATAATTGACCGGAGCAATGCATCAATATACGTATGCATACGAAAAAAGTTTTTAAAATGTATGTCCCACTCTATGTGTGCAATAATTATTTTATTGTTTTACATGCTGCCCATTTGTTCCGGTATGATAATGACTCACAGCGTGGAAAAGGGCATTTGAGTTAATGACTATCGGTGACTCTGTAAGCATCATTGATGAGTGTCTCCCCCTGCTAATTTCTTTTGTTTGTATTTTCTATAGTATTTAGTCGATGACAATATTTACCAACCATTGAGGATCTTTATCCGCTAACGGATCTTTATTGGGCAAAGTTAGGAGTGATTGTAAAGGATCAGTCACCAATCGTAATATCATCTCTCGCGTAATGAGTTCTTCAGATGTACGAATTCAGATGTTCGAAGCGAAGGAATTATACTCTAATAAGACAAATAATAAAACATCAAATATTGTAGAATTTTCTAAATATTTTTGAATGAATTTCTTGAAATGGCGATTTTTAAGAGACATGAGACCAGGCACCCGACATCTGTACTCCTAAAAGGCCAATACTCTCTGGATCATACCTAGGAACCTGTCCACCCGCGCAGAGACAGATTCAGTAGTACTCCATCAATAAAAACAACAAAGTCTTCAAGTAATAGGGATCGAAACAGCCATCCAGAGAGTCCTTCAAGTCATGTTCACAATGAAGTCAGTGTGGTGAGTGAAAGTGAGACCTGTGTCGTGCTCGGTAATCAGTCTTCATACGGCAGGACCGAGGTTCGAATCCCATTCGGGCCGTTCCCGCGTACGCAGGACTGACTAACCTGTTGCGGACAAATACAAGTCATCGGAGCCAGAAATGGCAAGCCAAGACCTCTCGGGGTTGAACCTATGGAAGAAGAAAAAGAAGTTAGCACAACACTAGACGTCTGAGCATCTTCTTCATCTCTGGCTCTACAACCTCGAGAGGTCTTGGCCTGCCATTTCTGGCTTCCGTGACTTGAATGTACCCGCTACAGGATAGTAAGTCCTGCGTACGGGGGAACGGCCCGACGTCTGAGCATACCTGGGAATATAATGTCGTCCTATCAGAGTGATATTTATTATGAAGTACACAATATTTATTAGTTTTCGGCTCATAAACTGCTACACTGCTAATGTCTGATCCATTATATGGCTTCATGCTCTTATTGCGTTCGAAGATCCCAAGAATTCATACACAAAGTTATAAACCCGAATCTCAGAAGAGTCCTTTGCTTCAGTAGCACAAATCCCTGGTAAACTTTGTCTAATATTTTTTACAGTTTTTTACATTTTGATATTAGGAGAGATAGATACGTAAGAAAGTGAAATTTGAGCTGGACCATCAAAATAAAAAAAACAGTTAATTATTTAACGAAAATTGGTCCTACTCCAATTTTCGTCATAGGCTTCAAGAATTGCTTGAAGCGTTCTCCATTTAGGGTTTGGGCTTGGTTTCGCAATGGAGTTTGTTACTGCTTTACATGACAATGGCATGACGAAACAGGACAATAAAACAGGCGATTCCAACTGCAAGGAGGAGTCATATTCCGTTGGTAGAGCTTCCAATGCAACTGATTCAATATATAGAATACAATCAAATAAAGGACAAATGTAACCATACACGAACTAATAATAAAATGTCTCAGAAATGTATTTCAATTGTTACAAAACCAATACATAGCCGAATGTAGTTCTCCCAACGATGAAGTGCATCTTCGATAAAGGAATTTGCAGGGTGCCAAAAAGGGGATACGAAGCGGAGCAATTGATTCTGTGTTTAGTTCAAGGACAAAACGTGCACAATATTTACGCTATTTATTTACACGAACCCCTCGATGAAGTCATGCCGGGGAAGGGAAATGAAAGGACAACAGCAAAACCCTACAAATCAATTTCATTTTCCCTTTTACCAACACACCAAACCCGTTCCAGCGCGTACCGTTCTGAAGCTAGCATCCCCATGGTAACAAACAAAGGTTGTTTGGTTCGTGTCTAGGTCCTTGCCATTTTTTCCTGTAGAATATTCCAGGCTGGGAGCAATCGCGGTACAGTTTTGGTGCGTTCTTTGTTCGGGAAAGTTTGGTTCAGTCGGATTGGTTTGGTTACACGAATGCCCGAAGAACAGATTCCGCTGGATGATTACCAGCGTCCAGCATCATCGTCCTCGTCCGCCCCAAGATCACGGCAACCATCGGTCGGTGAGCTGCAGGAAAACGGGCCACCCGATGGAGGTGGTGGCCATTTTGTGGCCATTAGAAACATGCTGAATGCTACGCGTAACCGCCCAGTGGCACGTATTGCTCCGCTGGAACCATCCTTTGTTCCGACACCGCAACGTTATTTCCCCATTGTAATACCCGCCGAACCGACGATCGAGGAGTTGCTGGTAAGCTTTGTGAGAGACTAACGGGAGTGGCGTGGCGTTTACTCAATACGGATGTTTTGACTTGCAGCGACAAGCAGCCGGAACGCAGGATCTCGCGACGGTGAACGAGATTAAGCTTAAAGTAATTTCGCACATGACCAGCCTGCAGCGAATACCATGCTTCATACCGCAGCTGCGATCACTCATACTAGAAGGAAGTATCGTGATGACTCTGCGAGACCTGGGTTGCGATATGACCTTCCTGCGCTACCTGAACGTGTCGCGGTGTAGCTTGAAGCACTTGGACGGTACAACGGGGCTTGAATCGCTCGAGGAACTTGTCGCGGACTACAATCTGATAGAAGAGGTGGGACCGTGTTCGAATTTAACCAACATCAAGAAAATTAGTCTCAAGGGGTAAGGCATCGTTTCCTCACGTACGTCCGGATACAAGAATTATACGCCGATTTCTAATTCGCAGTAACCGGATAACTGATTTGGGCAGTGTCACCTTTTTGGCGTTGTGTGAAAAACTGGAAGTGTTAGATTTGAGGGAAAACTTTGTGTCAGACGATCCTTCTTTTTGGCACGTGCTACGAACGAACATTCCACAGCTCCGGTGCCTGAACGAGACACAGTTTCGCGAGATGGCAAGCGATGACACGGATCTCTCCAGTTCGGACTATCGATCATCCAGCTCGGGAAGCATTGAAGATGTACAACGGGGCCGATGGGATGGTCCCATGGCCGAATCCAACGGTAGAGGAGATGTTCCACCAACCTGCGATAGAGTTCCGCGGCGTCCAATTACGGCTTCTATCGAAAGGCGTGTTACATTGGAGTTATTGGATCAGCAACGTCCCTCTACTGCTGGTAGGATATACATCAGATAGGCACCAAGCAACCACAAGTAACGGTTCCAACTTTGCTCGTTTTAGATCCGGCTAAGATAAAAGCCCAACTCACTTCCGGCGAACCGGTAGTGGGTAGCGTTATCACGAAAGCACGTCGGCGACGTCGTCAACGTACGGCCTGGGGCGAGTCTACATCTTGTTCCAGTGTTAGCAGTTCCGATTCTTCCTTCTCGAAAGATTTTCCCGAACGTTTGCCACAGAAAGCGGTCGACCTTGAGCTCGGCGTAATCGGTGTAGCGGGTCAGGGTGAGTCGTCACGCAGTACACAGCATCGGCCGCTGGTATCCACCACCGGAACAGACGATGATCCACAGAACCTGCTGCGTGCTGCACGATTGTGGCGCCAGCGATCGTTGCAAACGCGTGAAACTATTCGCGAGCAGGAACAGCTGCTCATTTTACGGCAACTACACGACGAGGAGTAAACATGCGACGAGACGGTACCAATTGAGGGGTTTGTTCTAGAAAAATTGTTTGATAATACACGGTACAGTAGAGGTTAGAAGCAAAAACGATTGGAATAAAACACCTGTTGAGAATGTATTTTATTAGGCATAGAGCATGAAATCTCTCTTTCTCTCTCTCTATTTAAGTTTAGTTGCGGGTTTGATAGTTGCTTAGGTGTTTAAGAAGCAATAGGAACCCTTGGAATATTGATAAAATGTTTATGTTCCTGTCCGTCGCAATCGGTCGCACACCCCTCATGATGAGGTTCAGTTTTACTATGCGCTATTCCATAACAATTATTACAAACTTCCTTTACCAATATTTGCTTCCCCGGTGTATTCATATCCAGACCTTTGGGTTCTGGCACCCATTCACTAAGAAACTCGATTATACATTTGTTCACCAGCTTCGGATTATCCTGATGCATTAACTGGCCCACCCGTGGCACAAAGCGAGTCTCCAACGGTTGATAAACGGTTAACAGTAAGGCGATAAATTCCTCCGGATCCATGAAGCTGTCTTTCTCGCTGAACAGAAACAGCCCCGGAATGTTGGATGGTTTGCCTGCCACGTATTCGTACCGCACTCTAAAGAAGATTTTAAAATTTTCCCTAAAAGCCGTTATCGCTCGCTCTAGTGCTCCTGGTTGGACGAAGGTGTACTTATACGCTTCCAAATCTTGAGGTTTTGCATTTGCACCAAGAAGTTCGTCGAACATCGCATAATCACCTGCGCGTGCAAGAACTGTCGGGAAACGGCCGCCGTACAACAGGAATGCAGATTTAAGTAACGTACCGAGTGGCATTGCACCACGCTCAAACAGTTGATGGAGTATGGCTTCCGAGGGCGTCCCGAGCATAACGTACTTGGACACCTTTTCCGGATGCTGATTCACGAGCTGCCAGCCCAGTATTGCTCCGGCACCGTTGCCGACCAGAATGCAGTCAGATTTACCGAGGGTGTTTATCAGCGAACAGATGATTCGAGCCAGATTGTTGATCTTGTAGGTGGCATTGTGGAGCGGTGGTTCCGAGCGACCGAAACCGGGCAGATCGAGCGCTATCGTCCAGTAGTCTTGTGAAAACTCGTGCATCTGATACCGCCAGGTGTACCAGAAATCGGGTACACCGTGCAAGAACAGCATCATAGGTTTGCTGCTCGATCCTTTCTCCACGTAATGTAGTTTAATGTCCTTTTGAGTAAAGAATTCACACAGTCCTAATACAGACCAGAGTAAAAAAGACTTCAGTGCGAGCAGACAGACTTACGTTGACTTCAATGTAGCGATGAATGCCCCATTTGCTGTGGTTCAACGTATCCGGTGGGTTGGGTCTCGGTGTGGGTATCCAGTACGTTACGTTCAGCCATCGTATTATCCGCAGCACGAATGCTCCACAAACCAGCACCACACGTCGCAAACAACCGAGCACTAATTGATCCATTACTGAAGTGATACCGCTCGGTAGGTTTCTTTCATTGGATTTATATTATACCATAGTTCATGGTGCCTTTTCGTTTTGAAAGAAGGTGGGCAAATTAATACGATGCAAAGTGATCGATTGTCGTACACGCGAAAGCATCGCATTTATACTGCTTGCATTATGCGCTTGAGGAGTTGCTAGTCTGTTTGTCGACTAATTGATTATGGAGCGGCTTGTGCTTGAGGAGGAAGGTGAGAAGTGTTATTTACCACGGGTAAACTGAGCTTTTCCATCATTTGTTTTCCAAGCGCCTCAGCTGGATCGTATGGAGTGGGAGTTTAATATATAAGGTGTTCCGCAGTTGGAGAGGGTAACAATCAGACCTGCAGCAGTGCAGCAACTTTAATGCGAAGTAATGTGGAAAGTATTACTGATCGGATCGACGGTGTGCGCCTTTGTAGCGTTGCAGTGCCATGCGACGGATAATTTGCCAAACGATCGTGGTAAGCTGCGTGAGCTGTTCCCACTAACGATCATACATATGAACGATCTTCATGCGAGGTAATTGAGTGAGATAATCGCTTCAGAGGTCCCCCATTGGTTTAATGATGATTTCTCACCAGATTTGCGGAAACTTCCGAAAGATCGTCCAAGTGTAAGGCTAGTGAGGGTGACACATGCATTGCCGGGATAGCACGGGTGTTCCAAACTGTGCAGACGCTTAGAAAGAAGCATCCAAATCCACTCTTTTTCAACGTCGGTGACAATTACCAAGGAACGATCTGGTACAACTATCACCGGTGGAAAGTTGTCGCTCGGTTCATCAACCTAATGCATCCAGATGCGATGGTACGTTTGTGTATGTACTACGTTTTAAGATCACTTTGTCGTTCATGATTATCTCCACAATAGACGCTCGGAAACCATGAGTTTGACAATGGATTAAACGGCTTAAGACCATATCTGCACGCTCTGGCAAAGAAGAAGATTCCAACGGTAGCAACGAATTTAATCAGATCGAAGGATCCATTTCCTAAACTGCCTCGTTCGGTGATCCTCAAACGGAAAGGACGATCGATCGGTATTATAGGCGTAACAGCTGACAATACACACGTACGTTCCTGAGCATCGCTCGAATGGCCAACCTTCATGGTTTGACTTACACTTTCTTGCAGGAACTTTCCAACACTGAAAGCATCACGTTTTCCGACTCTATCGCTGCGGTGCGATCTGAATCGAAAGCCCTGAAGCAAATGGGTGTAAACATCATACTGGTTTTGTCACACTGCGGTCTGGAGGTCGATAAACAGATCGCACAGACAGCGGGTGACGACGTGGATGTGATCATTGGAGGACATTCACATTCGTTTCTATTTCCTAACGCTTCCACCGTGCCGTACAACAAAATGGATACCATTCTCGGGGATTACCCGGTAGTGGTAAACAACAGTAACGGACGTAAGGTACTGAGGATGATGAGCAGGAGACTCGTTCATATTTAGTGCAAAAGGAACTATATTTTTCATTTTTTGAGGTTAGATTTTGATTGTCCAGGCCTATGCATACGGTAAGTATGTAGGCCGGTTGACGGCATACTTTAATACGCAAGGAAGCGTAGAGTACTGGGACGGATTTCCGGTGTACCTCTCCGACAGAATTCCACAGAGTCAGATGGCGCTAAAAATTCTCGAACCATACCGGCAGCAGGTGGAAGTTTATGGATCAACCCAAATTGCCAAAACCAACGTCGATCTTGTGCAGAACAGCTGTCGTCTCAGGGAGTGCAACTTGGGATCCCTGGTGGCGGATGCGATTGCCGACTACTACACCAACGAAACCTTCCACCCGGTAGCCATTATCAATGCTGGGAATTTCCGTGCACCAATACCCAAGGGTTGTACGTATTGGGATTTCGAATGTTTGGTAACAGGTTAATCAGCAATTCATAATACTCCATAGATATTACCAACGAGGAAGCGATCGGTGCAAGTCCCTTCTCGAACACGGTCGATCTATTGACACTGCGCGGGGACGCACTGTGGAACATCGTCGAGCACTCGCTCGTGTGGGATAGTGTGAAGCGCATGAATGTGGCACAAGTGGCGGGATTGCGGATAGTAGCGGATCTCGACCGTGCACCGTACCATCGGGTGCTCTCGATCGAAGTACGCAACTTGCACGATGGTATCACCTACGAGCCATTGAATCGTACGGCTAATTATAAGCTGGTGACAATGTCGTTCATTGCCACCGGGAAGGATGGGTTCCGTTGGGCATTGGAGCGACTAGACCGTCAAATTGGTCCACTTGATTCGGATGTCTTTATCCAGTACCTAAAGAAGCTTAAGGAGGTAAATGAATCGAATCTGGTCGGTGGTCGAATGATCATCAACGGTACCATCAAATCTTGAAGATGTTTAAAGTAAAACTGAAAAATCATTTCCACCAATTCTTGAGAGTAATACAGTTCTAGACAGAAGAATAAAAACCAGCATGAGTTCTGATATTGGAGCCTTGCATCATTGTGAAGACCACACAGCTGTGTAAACAGCAAATATGGCATGTTTATATTCATTATTTGCGTAGAAATCTCTCTTCTGCTATTGTGAGAGTATCAACAGTTTAGATTTCTCAATTCGTTCAATATTTATTCTACCAACGCTCGGGATTCGCAATTATTCAACCACCAGCGAACCACAAATTGGATCTAACCACACGTAGAAGCTAATTTTACTTTTACCAGATAGAAGGGCTTTTTTTGTCCAGCCCACAACAATAATCAATCAGAAATGCTTCGTGCTGATCGGAAGCATCTGCACTCACAACTGTACATCGATCGAGATGTACCGTTGGGGCATCTCTAACGTGAGGTCACGATATTACAGTCATGCTCACCTTTCCCAGCATCATCTGCATCATAATGCTACCGGCCTCAAGCACCATCATTATCTCCACTCGGAAACATTGGCTGAAGATGACGAGTAGAGAGAGAGAAAGAGAGCGGTAATGTCGCTCGATGGGCAACAAAGAGCGACGGTGTGAATCTGGCTACCATTACAAATCACCGTAGCGGTTGATAAAAAGTACGTCGGTAGCATTTATGACTATTGCTACTGTACGGTGAATGACGAAATCATTCATACATAGCAGAATTAAAATTGATTTGTTTAACAGTTTTAAGAACAATGTTTACTAGCTATATATTCACCAGACTTGGCAATTTAGTCCAATATGATTTTTTCAGAACTATTGTTTTTATCATGTTTTTAATTTAAGCGTGTTACCAAATTTTTTTAAAGACATTCAAATCAGTTTACTTATTGCATTAAAACTTGTCATTTAATATGTAAAACATGTACCACATCAGTTACGTCCCACTGTACATTACTGTTTTGCTCCACCACGTGCACTCCCTTCCGTACAACGCGGCCCTCCTCCTCAGCTTATCTTACGGTGTCGCGCAAACTCACTACCAGCGACGTCGAGAGCGTCGTCCATCGATCATGACAAACAGCCGGCATCAACCGTACCGCGCTCAGTCCGTCGTTGAAATCGGTGTGCGCCACACACATATTCAGCACCAGCTGCTCGCGATTGCGCGAGTGAATGATACGGGCCCATCCCAAATAAAATTAAAAAAAAAATACAGCATCTCGCACTTCACGATGGTCCAGTACTACATCCGGGAGTCGATTCAGTTCGTAGTGTCGTACGCGCTCTGTGTGTTCTACAGTTTGCGCGTTCTGTTCGGTATACTGGTGCTGTTCGTCACAAAACCGCACACCAAATTTTGGATTACAAAGGAACGTCCCGTACCGCCAGACTGCTTGAAGAACCACGAGTACGGTGTCGATAAGTTCCAGAATGCGAATGTAAGTGAAGCTGATCTTCGCTGATAGCGTCTGCGTGGGATAGTAACTGATGAAATGTGTGACGTGTACTTCTTGCAGGGCATCCGGATACATTACGTGGAAAAGGGAGATCCTTCCAAGCCGCTAATGGTCTTCGTGCACGGGTTCCCCGAGTTTTGGTACTCGTGGAGACATCAACTGAAGGAGTTCTCCAAGGACTATTGGTAGGCGGGGAAAACGAACCACCTGCATGTTGTGTACTCTCTTTATTGTTTGGAATTCTTCATCTATTCTCCAGGGTAGTGGCGTTGGATATGCGTGGATACGGTGATACCGAAAAACCTCAATACCGCTATGCATACCGAATCGACAACATGACCGAGGACATACGGTGCCTGGTGCGTGCCTTAGGTAGGTTGAATAGTGTTGGCACTTTGGGAGAAAAAAGGCGCTAAGTGATTGGCAATACTGTTACCTGAACAAAGTTCACATCCAATGCATGACAGGCGCATTATTGGGTGATTTCATCCGAGATAAGAAAACTCGCACATAGATAATGGACCTCAGCTGAATGCCGGCGATGTCCGGCGATCATTTGGTCACATCACCACACCTCACATATACACCTGCGATCTTTGGTTGTGAAACGCGATTGTGCTGCTCTTGGTGACAAATGACTCGGTGCTACTCTAATGTTTGAGTTAAACGAGCACCAAACGGGATGTGTTTTGTTTGACGCTGCGTAGGGGGCGTGTTGGGAGCTAAATTATGCAACAGTCAAAACAGTTGATGGTGTTCATTGATTGTTTCGTTTTTTTTTCATGCAGCGTTTGGAAAGGTGTGATAAATTTGAAGGTTTTGTTTATCTTCATTCACATGTTTAGCACATGTACCATTAGGGTTGTCACTAAAGGAAGGAGAAGCCTGTGCAAAGTGTTCAAACATTACAGCACATGTGTTTTTTCTTCCTTTATCCCTCGATAGGTAATTAATTAGAAGCACCTTGGGTTTACATGTGTGCAACTATTTTATGGCCAGCTGGCCAAAGACCTTAAGCGATAAAATTGATCAGCTTTACCTTCACCTTCGTCCATTTGAATGTCAACCGATATGTGAAGCGAAGTATAAGTGCATCATTTGTAGGCAACCGGTACGAGATAAAGTTGATGGATAGGGTTACACGATTTACTATCGATTACCTTACTGGCACAGACAGCTACACGAAACAACCGCATGGGAGGTTTTGTTGACAAGCATGTCGTCATGAACGACGATGAGTCATTAAACGGGACAAACGTACAACGATCTCCAAACGATCTACGCACCAATGCATGTAGCATTAAAACACATCTGTATTGTCACATTGTGGAATTTGTGGGCTGCAAGATATGTCTTGATACCTCCCTAGACTCCCATTAACCTGTACGCACATGTGCTTTACAGTTCGAGGTCAAAGGGATCATAAAATTGTTTATACATTTGTCCGTCTATCGATCGACTTCGATTGGCTATGTGTCTGATATAGGTGTTTTATAGGATATAGCAACTTCACTGAAGGTTCGCGGTCTTTCATTATTTTTGGTATACACTTAAACGACATTCAAAACGTATTTTTTAATGACTGTCCCTTATTTCTCTAGGACGCCAAAAGTTTACACTCGTTGCACATGACTGGGGCGCAGTGATCGGATGGCACTTTATAACGAAACACATGGATATGATCGATCGGTACATCATGATGGATGGTCCATCGCAGAAAGTAGTGCGTAAGCTTTTCTCCACCAGCAAAACACAGTTCAAAATGTCTTGGTAAGTACTCCCGGTGCTTTTAACATCACTCGCCTTGCTAATGCACTGTTTTCCTGAAACGCCAGGTACATCTTCTTTTACCAAATGCCATGGCTACCGGAGTTTTTCGTGCGCATGATGGACTTCCACATCTTTAAAGTGTTGTTCCGAGAGCACGGTGGTCCCGAAGTGATCGAAGCGTTCAAGTATACCTTCTCCAAGCCAAACGGTATGACGTACCCGATCAACTACTACCGGGAGAATTTCCGTTTCTTCACGCGGAAGCTGACACCACCGAGACCGAAAACGTTTGCTCGCGGGTTGTACCTGCTTGGTGAAAACGATCTGTACATTTCGAAGGAAACGGGTCCGCTGATGCAGCAGGAGTTTGAAAATCTTGAGTTCCGCATTGTGCCCGGCGTCGACCACTTTTTGCAGCAGCACAAACCGGAGCTGGTAAATCAGTACATGCGAGAATTTCTGTCCAAGAACTAGTGTACTGGCGTGTAGGATTGAAGGAAAATTTTCTTTGTTCTAATGTCTGGAGAAAACCCTGTTTTTTTTTTGTAACATTAAAAAAGTTAGTAACATAACATCAAGATTTATGTTACTTTTTTTTACTTTATTGCTTTTTTGTTGGATTCTCTTAACCTTTATACAGCCGCCGGCGTTACAAGCGGCATATGAGAATGCTAACACATACACACGTACGAACATCAACGTCCACATTTTGCCGCAGTGTGAAAATGATTAAACACAACGCGCGTGGGTGGGTTGGCAAATGTTCGCACGGTCTCCAAAAAACCCCCACGGAGCAACAAAACGAATCCTGACCAAGTACTGCCCTCATCCCTCTAACCTGCGTACCTAGCATCGCTTGCTCGAGTACGAAGGATGTACGAAGTGGCAAACTTATCGCTGAGCAAAACGACTGACCGTGTCGGTCACGTCCTCCGTCGCGATTGACGTCATCAGCCGAAGTTGACGTCATAAGGATGAGAGGATTCGTTGCTGCATGCTGCAGCTGATGCCGCACTTGTTTCGGCCCAGTAAGAACCGGATCGCATATTGAATGAGACGTTGCTGTAGCGGGGAGGCAGGTTGGAAAGGACAGAGCGGGCATGGAGAAACTCTCCGGTTTTTACTACGGTTCATTCATTCCGTTCTCCCTGGGCATTCACACACACAAACACACTTTGGTGTGTGATTACGCGTACCCTATCTCATCATGTTCTTGATGCACAGTCAGGATCTGCACTCAGGAAAGTATCTCCAAAATTGGAAACCGCATTCAAGGGCTCTCTATTTCTGTACATGTTTATGTTCTAGCCGAAGCACTAAAAGTGACTCTTCGAAAGGACACATTTTGATCTTTTTATTGGCCATAACCGTGAGCGAATGGCGTTTGCCCACTAACTCCAAATTTCTTACAAATTCGGGGGATGTACATCTGGCCAACAAACAACAAACAAACACCCGCTTCGTAGTAACTGTCTATCAGCAGTAGAATGCGTTGTCATGGTCCATAGTAACCCGTTGGTAGGAAAACAGTTACGACGGTTGTGTTGTGCGTTACACCATAACGTGCACCTTACATTATTTTGAAACGTCACCATCGCTTTTGTCCGGCTCTGTGCCCACCCAGAAAGAGAGAGAGAGAGAGAAAGAGAAAGATGGTGGCTTTATTGATGGTGCCAAAACAATCGGGCCGGAGATGGAGAAATGAACCAGCGGGATATGCAGGTGGCATGTTTTCGTACCACTACTAATACCTGATAAGCGGATCGATAGCGCCCTTTGCAAAAGGATACCAGTGCGCATGGTCACGCAGCAACAGCCGAAGCAACTGGCATTCGCAATTCGTCCGAAGTCGCACTACGCAATAGTTGCACACGCTACGAGACACGACGGCGGCAGGACCCCGCGTAAATATGGTGGTTGTGTTGTTGTAATCGCAACAGGACCATTTTCTCCCTGGTGAGCTGATTGCTGACCAGATGCAGGTACGCTCAGTCGTTCGACAAGTCCGCTAGAGCACGAACGTCGTATCGGGCTGGATCTAGAGCGCGCCTTCAGAACGAACCGACACTCAGATTTCCTTCCCTTTCCCCTGTGGTCCTTTTGGTGTATGTTTGTGTGCGTGTATGTGTATAGGAGAAGTGCGTTGGCCGTACCTGGCACGGAAGTCCAAATCTATGATCCAGTAATGTGACTATCCTGTGCGTGAGTGCGTTCCCTGTCGACAGTGCGAATGTTGTCCTAGATATTGAGAAAACCTGTGCCTACTCCAACCCCGAATAGACCTGTTCGTACATTTCCCTTCCATTTTCATCTGTTCCTGGTCTGTGTGTGTGTGTGTGTGTGTGTGGTGAAGTGTTGTGACACAATTACCCAATCCTCCTGTACATAAGAGTGAGTGTTTGTTGTGGTCAGTGTTTGTACAGGAAGTGCTTATACACACCGTGGCCTGTCAATGGAGACGACGGCTCGCGTTCATCAGACCAAAGCGAGCTCGAGGCACCGCAGTTCTCGAGCACGCCGCACCGCAACACCTCAACGGCACGAGCAGACGGAAGTGCGCGGGATTGACGATGTGCCCACGCAATCCGCAGATCAGGAGTTAGCGGAGGCGAGCGGATCTAAAAATAGATCCTCCACCGCGATACGTACCGCACGGCGTCCGGACACACCGGAGCACAGCGGTGGCAGCACGACGACAAATGCGAGCAGCAGCGCCACGGGCACATCCGTGCCAACGCAGCACTACCACTACAGTGCCAGCGGTGATAGTGGTCCGGTTCGGATCACCTCCCAAACGCCACGCAGCAACTCGCCTGCGATGGTGACCACCGAGCTAGACGCACCCGTTAGCACGGAGGGTGACGTGGAGGTGGTAGCCGTGGATCTGGCCAGCGGTTTGGCCACACTCGGCACGGTACCGGGACCAACGGATGACAAACTGCAGAAGGGTATCCTCGGCTACATGGACCGTCAGCTAAAGGTGCAATCGTTGTCTGATCCGCAAAAGAGTCCCGCCCAGCGGAGTACACGCAGCCGGAGCAGCCTAGAGAAAAGCCCACGACGAAAGCGCAGCAAATCCGAATCACGAAGGCGTCGGGAGAGGAAAATTCTAGCCGCTGGCGAGATGGAGGTCCGTCAGGCGAATGAAACCTTGATGCGATACCTGAAGCAATGCTCGGACTTTAACGATGCATCCTTGTCCGGCGATCTGGAGATACCGGAACATCTGGAGGATCGGCGAGTGCACCGGAAAACGAAATCCCAGCGGGAGCGTAAACTTCACCAGCTCCAACCGGATCGGTCGGGTGGCAGGACCAACGGTAGGTCACGGCAAACGTTCTCCGAAACCCGGAAAAAGGGTGCGCATTTGCGCGAGGTGCCTTCTGTTTGATTTGTCGCTGTTTTTCTACATGCGGCTCTCTAGCAGGCGGTTGCGTGCGCTAAATTTAGAACTTTCGACCGTTCGGTGTTACATATATTTACAGCCTACCGGTTAGGCTACCCGGGTTGCCATGGGAAATTCGCTGGAAATTATACCTTCGGAGTTGGCAAATTTCGATTTTCTAGTTGTGTGCTTGTGGGTGGTAGTAGAACGTGGCCTCTTTTGCCAACAAATATCTAAAACTACCCATGGTTGTATGCGTACGACATCATCTTGGAATGCTATTAATAAGCTCACCTTTGCGCTAAGTGGGCTAAGGACTTTGATGAAGCGAGTACTCTACAACTGCTACAGCCGATCCCAATATCCCAATGTCGATCGGTGCGGATAATCGTTAAATAGAGCTTGCATTGTTGAGTGGCTTGGACACAAGGACGTTTTGTAAGGTTTCCGTTACCTTCCGGAAGTCTTCCCAAAAGCTTGAGTTTTCGGGGGGTCACATACACGTAACAGACCATTTATTGGATTAAGCACAGTGCCAACCGAAGAAAACACGACACTGCTTAGCCAAATTAGCTCACCTTCATCACGTAATACATGCGAAAGGTTACGAAGACCTCCACACCAAACCAGACGCCAGCGATGGGTATGGGATGATTCAGTTGTCGAACCGTTTTGCAATTGTTGCCAAATTCGTTCACTGTTCAAAATTACCATTTCCAATCACATCACACCGGAATATGTGCTTCATTGAAATGCAATATACACCGAGAACAGACAGGTCCAGAACCGGCTAACCGGTGCGATGATGGTGGTGGCTTACGTTAGCAAATCGATGGGAAAATGTTAATCCGGTGGATTTTCAAATCAATCTCTTGGTCTCTCGTTCCACGTACGGGAACGTCTCTGTCTCACGTTCTTTTCGCCTTTTATCTGACAGTATGCGAACAGATCGAAATCCTGATGTTCGTCCTTTTTGCGTCATTCCTCAGCAGGGCCTCGTTTCGGTGCCGCTTTGAAAGTGACGCTTTGCCGTGGGCGGAATCATGAAAATCCGGGGTTGTCCGTTGATGGTGTGCGTACCGCATTCCTCGGTATTGGTACCGGCAATCCTTGGGAGCTGGTTGGGAGCAATGACGTCATGCCGCCCTTTCGGTGTGTGGTAGGGTTTTATCAATATTATTGTGTCGCCTTTCTTTTTCTTTTCTCTCTCTCTCTCTCTCTCTCTCTCTCTCTCTCTGCCGGGTGCGGTCCAGTACTGTTCTAGCCGACCCACACTACGAATCCTCCACAGCGCAGAATAGAAAAATCAGACCGTTGTGTCCAAATTTAGCATCTGCCACCGATTGCTACTGAAGGGTTCGGTGGAGGTTATACCTTCCGTTGAGATCTTTTGATGGGGAGCACACAAAAAGAAACACAGAACGCCCTAAATTAGTGGCTACTAAAGGAGAGTCGATAAAATTGTGCGCCGCAAGGCACCGAGGAACGCCACGGGATGGAAAAAATACCCCAAGAAATGTTGCTTTCTTCGGATGCTTTTGTATTTTTGTTTTGTTTTTGGGATAAATAAAGCCGAACGTGACGATCCTTTTTAAGCTTTACTTGGTGGTTATTTTTGGTAGCTCAGCTCTTGAATGATTCAACCGCCGTGAGACCATGCTCCATAAATCTGGCACTTTTATTGACTTTAACATGTCTTGATCTTCTTGTGGGTGTTCCCTTTCGCTGCATTTGGTATGTTTTTTCGCACCTAAAAAATCGGCAATATTCCTCCGAACAACGTTTTCCCACAAAGCGAGAGGGTTACGTGCTGACCTTTGCTATTACCGAGAAGAAGGATCCAATCGCTGCCGACATCACACATCGGTACGATTTGGCTCGATTTGCCACTGTTGGCAAGCAGTTTATTGTCTCTTCTGTGTAGTAACTGGCGCTTTATCTAACACAAACCTGGCCACCACACCTCTGTAACCATACATCTTCACGCAATGATAACTGTGTTCCGTGAACTTTAGCCCCTTTCGGTGACCTTTACCAGTTCTTTGCATTTGGTAAAGGCAGTAGCCGTTGACATTTAGCTGCAATCGCAGCAGAAGCATCACCGCCCGACATGGTGACGGAACGGTTAGGTGGAAAAGGCATGACGGAAACGAAACTTGGAACAAATTCGTAGGAAAACTAATGATCTGACGCTATCTCCGTGTACCGTATCGTACTGCAGAGGTGTGTACGAGACAGGGTCGTAATGATAGGAAGCGCGGACGAGTCTCCGCAACACGCGCCATGATTGCACGTTCCAAAAGACGTCCCCACCGTCGGCCGACACGTGAGAGTTGGTTGGTGGAGGTAATTAATTCCGGTGAAGATGTGTGTCGGCTTTCCGCTTTCCCTGCTGCTTGTGGTTGGTTTTTAGACGCTGGGAAAATGGGATTATCGCGGCAAAAATGGTAAAGACGCAAAATGTCCTGAATAAATGTTGTGCGTGTATTTCCGTTTGTTGCAAAGTTATTCAGGAACTGGAATCGAGATGCTTCGTTTTAAAAAGGATTTCAGCTTCCACGAAGCGCTATTTTATCCATTTGCGTAAACGATGGCTCATAGCGAGTGGGGGAGTTGACTGAGTTTAGCGAAATACCTTACTGAAGCAAATACGAACATTGCTGTTTTCCATAAGTTTGCTAGGACTGCGGTCTAGGGATTGTGATGTTTTTTTTATAACCAATTTTAAAACTAATCCATTCTTTCTTTCAGCCGACGATCTCATGAGCTACCATGGTGAGATTTACAATCCCTTCACACCGGTCGTTTCGCCGACGACCGAAGCGGCGGTTACGCGTATCGACAAGATGTACATACAGACTGCTAGCGGTTATCGACCAGTTGACAATAGCTATTCGTATCATAAGTCTAGGGCACTAATCGGTGGAGATCCAGAAAGCAATAGGTGAGCATTGCTGAGCACGTTTGTCAGGTTTTAGAAGCGTATTTCAATGTACGTATTGGTTAATCCTGTTGCAGCCAAACAATAAACACCTCGGTACATCTCTCCTGTGCGGTTCAGCGAATCTGGCATCTGTTATCGACCGTCTGCCACGGTTTACTAGGAGGCCTAGCCTTTGCCCATCTGCTGTTGATCTGTACGACCAAACCGTACGATTGGGTAGACGCCTCGCTTCACCATTACTCAGCCTTTGCCGAGGTATACGCCAATACGTTCTACTGCTTGGCCATCGTTTGTATGGTTTCAATATTCGATCGGTAAGTACGACACAGAAATCACGTGCCATTCCTTGGCAGTACACTCACCCGTTCACTAACTTCCATAGGATGGATATTGCGTATGGTGGTGATACGAATATTTCATTTCGCTCTATCTTCATCATCATGATCTACGTGATGACGATCATACTGAGTCTATCGGCTGGTACGATGGACGAACGGCTGTATGTTACTTCTACGTTAAATGTCACCGTCTGGGAAGAGGAGTTGGTAAGTATCGAATGGATGCAGCCAACCAATAGACCAAAACTGTAGACTTACTAACATTACTCTATTCTAGGAAACAAATAAGGTGTTGAGCATCTGGAATGCGCTTTCAATCGCACGAAGTGTTGGTGCCATCTTTGGTTGGTTAATTGTGGGTTTCCTACCAAACCAGGACAATCTGTACGATCAGTTGCTCGAGATGGAAAAATATCAACTACAGTAGACAGGATTTTAAACAGAGGGCCGACGACCTTGCCAAGCAAACACTCTACTATCGTTATCCGTGTTGTACATAAAATCGCACCTTATATTGCGATATACGGCCGTAGAGGACACACTAAGTAATAACTAGAGTTACAGAACAGTAATCACGCTTATGTCACCGTCGTATAGAATCTCACTTTCATTCGTTCGTGACGCGCTGGCAGGATACAGGCTATCAGACAATTATCCGTATGCTGAACGGAAGGAACGAACAGTATCGTAATGGTTACAGCGGAAAGTATTACAAATCAGAATCAGAAAGAATGAAGCGGTTGTGGTAGTATTACGGGAATGAAAGGTACAGATGCACATCAATTCCAATTGTGAAAGCTCGGAAGGACTGACGCCCATTGTGTTGTAATCGCATGAGGCACACGTGTACATTTACATTCTATTAAATGGGATGGTAATGGAATGGGTGCGAGCAGACAGCAGGAGCGAGAAGGATATTAGGATATCAAGACAATTAATTAATCTGTAAGCGTATTGTTATCATAAACCAATGTATCACATAAAACCAACCATAGTATAATGTTTGATTGCCATTGAATTTTACTTGCCAGATATCACATCTTCTCCTTCTTCTTTTGCGTAACGAACTATTCGGTCATGCCTGCCATTTCTGGCTTACGAGACTTATTTATACCAAACAGTTGGATAGTCAGTCCTCACTCCGAATGGGATTTGAACTCCGGTCCGTGGTGTGACAGCCCGTCGCCGATATAACTCTCCCACCGGGCCGCTCCGATATCACATATGCAGTTGGAACATCGAGACTAATAGAATTAAATGACTGTCCATTTCTTATTCTAATGGTTCTCTTCTAATGGTGATTTTTCCCCGGTTAATTACTATTTCGATTAAAAAAACATGATTTAAAATAACAGAATATTTAAATTACCCGACTTTGTCGGATATTTCAAATTTATTCCCAAGGTATGTATAGCCCACTTTTTCCGACAGATCACCCCAACCTGTCTAAAGCGCAGCCAATGTGAAACGTCAACAGGGAGGGCACATAAACAACAACAAACACGCTGTGGTTGGTGCCGGTGTTGCAATGGACGAAATCTCGACAATTGGATTTCAAATCATTTCTTTGGCAAAAGATAAACCGGAGGGAATAAACAACGATGACCTTGCGGAATCGCTACAAGCTGTGCCGCCGGAGAAGCGTGTCCAAGCGCTAAACAAGCTGCTGCTGGATGGTGTGCTGGAAATATTGAAAAAGGGCAATACACTCATCTACCGCATGAAGGATCCCGGCAAAAAGTCTTCCGCCCCGAAAGATATCGACAATGAGGAGCGCGTAATTTACAATATCGTGGAGGAGGGTGGCAACAAGGGTATCTGGATTCGGGACATACGTGTAAAATCCAATCTGGTCATGACGCAGCTAAACAAAGTGCTCAAACAGTTGGAAAACAAGAAGCTAATAAAGGCAGTTAAATCAGTTAACGTAAGTGTTCGAGTGTATGTAGAGCTGTAAACAACTACAGTGTGATTAAATCTTCGTATGTATGATGTTTCTTCTCTTGGTTCTGTTTATCAGGCTAGCAAAAAGAAAGTGTACATGCTGTACAATCTAGAACCAGATCGTTCCATAACGGGTGGAGCTTGGTATCAGGATCAAGACTTCGAGGCAGAATTTGTAGACGTACTGAATCAGCAGTGCCTGCGATTCTTACGCATGAAGCGTGACTCAGCACGGGCTAGCGGTGAAGGGCCGTTGGCAGTGCAGAAGCTGTCCGAATGCTCTGTGGCAGACGTACATCGGTTCATCTCCGATCTAGGTATTAGCAAGATCAGCTTGGACGAGGACGATCTGGAAACGATTCTCAAAACGGTAGTCTACGATGGAAAGGCCGAGCGTATCGCACAGATCAATGGAGGGTACTTGTATCGTGCGATAGAGACTCCTATTGCAGCGCCGGGTCTCGTACAGATGCCGTGTGGCATCTGTCCGGTCATCAAAAACTGTGCCGACTGCGGTGAAATCACACCCAAACTATGCACTTACATTAGTGAGTGGTTAGATTGAGAGTGCAGCGTTGGAGTCGTTTATTGAATTCCACGCAAAAATGCACATTTCCTTGCTAGCTTGCGTAACATGTGTTATTAACAAATTAAACAAAATATGAAAATATGATAGAGATTTTCAAAACCACTAATTATTGTCCACAATTAATAAAGCGTCGAAAACGATTTTCTGTACAGCTGAATTCTTTTCCGTAGGCATACACTCTTCGTTTGCTATGCTGGAATGTAAAGGGAAGCAAGATAAATGTGGTTTAACACACGGAGCACTCAACCCTCAAAAGGGCAATCTGCTTATCGAGTTTAGATACTACCCGACCGGGACTTTAAGAATGAAAAGGAATAGCGTAGCGTAGCATAACATTTCATTCATCGTTGCTAGCTGACCGCTAGGTTTGATAAGCTCTTCTTGTTAGTTCGTTCGGGGCATTCTACGAGTCTGGATCGTTAAACCTTGTGATTGAGAGCACAATCCAGCAGCCAGTACCATTCCATCATGTGGATATCAAACTTAAAGGGAATAACCCTATTCGGGGGTTTTTGTTTAATTTTTCTAACCGATTTGGTTACCAGTTTAAATATAACGCGTCGTGTCGGTAAGTAACAGCTCTTTGGAAAACAGCGACAGCGATTGCAATAATCATTAATCGATGGTTTATCGCTTGGTTACATTCTAGTGTATCCTATCCGTCGTCCACAAACCAGACAGCTGGGGACACAATGTCCAGCGCCATACTTCCCCAACGGAGAAGCTAAAATACGAAATCGTGGCAGAATGATGCGGTTCGATTGTTCCTACGGGTTCAAACTGGTAGGCAATCGGTACTCTAACTGCCAAAATGGACGCTGGGACACAACGATTCCGGTGTGTGTTAGTAAGTAGTGAGATCTATATCTATACAGAACAGGAAATGGTACAGTAATGATGTTTACACTTACCAGAATCTGGATGCGATATGCTGCCAAACATACCCTCCGGATATGTGCTGTACGAAATGAACAAAGCGTCCGCGTGGCTTTCATGCTTCGACGGAACGGAGTTGGCCGGTTCGCGAAACACATACTGCAATGGTACACACTGGGATCGACCATTGGGTATTTGCCGCCGGACGGGGCAGGGTACGCCAACGAGCTGCGACTTTGAGGGCGAATCGCTGTGTGGCTGGTCAAACGATGCACTGCACGATTTCGATTGGAAGCGCAGCGATGGAACACTAAACCCACGCGCACTCAGAACTGGTCCGAAGTATGATCACACCACGATGCAACCGAAGGCAGGACATTTCATGATCGTCGATTCCGGCGAGCAGCTAACGAACGATACGGCTCGCTTCATATCGCCCATTTTCGAGCCGGAGCTTAGCATTGGATCATGCTTTCAGTTTTACTATCACATGTACGGCGAATCGGTTGGCACGCTGAACGTGTACGTCAAACCTTTGAACAGTGATTTGTTCGATCTGAAGCCTATCTTTATGCAGCAAGGAAATCAGAAAAACGTTTGGCACGAGGGTCACATTGAGATTGCACAGCAAACGACACAATTCCAGATCGTCATCGAAGCAAGCCTTGGATTGCGCTACAAGAGTGACATTGCGATCGATGACGTCAGTCTGCTGCAAGGCGAGAGTTGCCGGGTTCCGGTTGAGGACAGTGAGGACCCTCCGTCGGAAGTGGAGAGCGTACCGGTGAAGATTGAATCGTGTGAAAACCGCTGTGGAAGTAGTATGGGAGCAATTTTGAACAACAGTGATACGATCGTGCACTGCGATTGCCACGAGGACTGTGTGACTACCGAAACCTGCTGTCCTGATTATCGTGAACGATGTGTCTTCGAAGTGATGCAGCCCGTAAGCACGACATCCACCGTATCCACACCATCAACAACGGTTACAGTAACTTCTCCAAAACCTACGTCAACAACGTCCACTATTGCTGTGACAACTAGTTCCACAACATCCACGCTTAGCAGTACAACTAGGCGAACAACGGTTACTAGCACTACAGCTAAACCGACATCGACTTCTACGACTAGTACTACTCCAAGATCAACGACAACTACCACCGTTCCTACATCTACCACAAAGCGATACAATCTACGGCCAACCCGACCCATCTTTGTCCCATTGACCAATAAACCGCGGATATCCACTACCACCACCACCATCACCACTGCTGCTACGTCCACTTCAACAACAACTACCCTGGCGTCCACTTCCACAACAGCGACTACGAAAAAACCCAGCACCACTACCCAATCCGACATCGTGTTTGAGCAGACAGCGGAAGTCACCACGGAAGAGATAATTGCTCCCGGTTTGGCCATTGCAGCGAACGTTTCGCATGAAAAGCTCCAGAAAACACCCAGCTTGATGAAGTTATTCATCTACGCAATATCGGCCGTTACGCTGTTCGTGTGCATAGCGAGTGTAACGTACTTTTACGCACGCAAATCACGTTCTAGTGTGTTGGCGCGTTTGAAGGAGAAATCCCAAAAACGTGACTTCGAGGATATTCGGTTTTTGGCCGGCCATGAAGATTTAGATTTCAACATTTGCCAGGCGGCAGATGTGGGTGAGGAAGCAACAGATGACAAACAACCGGGAAATACTTCAAAACAACGAACGGAAACAAAACGGTTCATGAAGGATACGACGGCCGAGACGGAGCAGAGATCTCATAGGCAAGAAACACATGCACATGGTCGCACTGCAGATGAGCATACCGATAGTGATGATGACTCGACGGACGATGAAAGCGGTAGACATGGTGGTGCGAAAAAGATAAACTCAAAGACGAACAAAAAACCTTATCAGAAATATGTAAAACATCATGACGAGGATATGGAATCGACCTTACTGTGAGCGATAAGCGGTGGTGCCTCTGTACGCCGTCAGAAAACCGGAATAGCAATGTATGGGGATAACTTGATAAGAAATTGATGTCGTTCTGTTTCCCAAAGCACAACAGGAAATGTTAAGCGCTATTGTGTGATAAACAAATGAAGCAAACGGAACAAGGAATCAATTGTGAAGCGGAATTAGCGACCAGATAATTATTATGCATTGTTTTTTTTCATTCGATTTTTTTAATGGATTGTGAAGTCGTCATTATGTTTAAGTAAATAAACATTTTTAGTAAGCCAGTTCAAGATTCATCGTTTGTTTTTCCGTTTGTTCAGTAAAAGTCCGTAACATTATTGCATTTGTTCAAAATTCTAACTAACGGTAATTTGAAATGTTAGTAGCTGTCAACCATCGTGTCCAGCATTGGCAACTGCAGTGTTTTGCGTCAAGCTGTCAAATCGTGTCATTTGTTGTACGTGTCACTTTCGCTGGACGAAAACAATTCCCAGCTGTGATATTTTTCTGTAGCACCGTTTTTTGTTTATTTCTGGTAAAATGATTGTAAAATTACGAATATCCACACACGTTAAGAAGGTATGCAATGGTTAAATCATGCACATTTGTGCATTTTAAATACACGGCTCTATTGTTTGGTGTCATTTGCAGCGTATTTGCGATCCATCGTTTGAACTCGGGAGCACTGGAGAGTTGTACGGTACCATATGCGACGGAGTACCGACGGTAATTGGATTTGCGCGTGTACTTAAAGAGTCGAATGAACCGGCCAACGATTGTGTGCAGGTTGACACGCCTGCCCCAATTCAGCGTAGTCTCCCGAGCGGACTTGACCTTATCGGTTGGGTAAAAACTGGCCCATATGAGGATCCAACCGATTTTCTACTAAAAGCAGGTCCAGATGCTTTTGTCACGGACAATCCGGTCTACTTGCACTATACCGGCGAGACGGGAGCACAATTGCAAACGTTTATCTTCGAGCAGAGGAAGCTTCAGTCGGTAGAATGCGTTACGTTCGAGGATGAGTTTCTTTACCGGGAGTACTATCTGTTGCGCTTGCGGTGCACGTTAGCCTTGGTGTGTGAGCAGACAGAGAAATCGGTTTGCGAAAATGCTTTCCGATTGCGCAAACAACTCGGTTCGGGTAGTGTGGCGTTTACCGTACCGACAGCTCCGGGCGTTATGTTAAGCGATTACGCTGTGACGGGCATTGATAAGGAGGAAAACGTAGAAATGTTGCATGCAATGGCAACGGCTCCGAAACCGGAGCATGATGATGGTTTCGGTGTACCAAGTGGTGGTCGTGTAAAGGCGAAGAAGCCACAAATTAGCACCAAACCACCAACCGGATATCGTGTAATTGATTTCGGTCTGTTGATTAAAAAGTCTAAGGACGAACTGGATGAAAAGCTTCGTCGGGAAGCATGCAACGTGATGATTGATCGCCGCAACGACGACCAAACGGTGAAGGTACCGTTTCAGGTGGATTGTTTGAGTATGGTGCACCGGACGAAAAAGTTGGACAAATGTTTCGACAATATGGTGGAGAGTGTAGACTGTTCGCTGGGTTTGATCGAGGCAGCATTACTGGAGCAGCTACGGCACCAGCAACGATTGTACGTGTCCAAGTGTTACCACATGCTTCCCAAGGAGCTGGGGCATTTTGTAACCTGTGTGTATCCGCTGGACGGTGAGGTGAACGAATCTGGCTCGTTTTTGGAACGGCAACGTGCAAACATGCACAAACAATTTTTGCTGAAAATGAACCTACCCTTCTTCCGGAAGGGGAACGCATTCCAATTTCAAGCAGGCAAAATTTTGACCAACCCTCATGAAACGCTCAGCGTGCCACGTAAGTTCGAGCACGTGGTTTATCGGTTAAAAGTTCCTGTACGATAATGATGTTGTTTTATTTTTTTATTGTTTTAGATCCCGATGGAAGAACAGCGCTAGTAACAGGTGTATACACCTATCACCATTACATGCAGGATGACTTCGATGATAAGGGCTGGGGATGTGCGTACCGATCACTGCAAACGCTCGTCTCGTGGTTCAATCTGCAAGGTTACAGCTCGGGTACGATTCCTACGCACAACGACATACAATCGTGCCTGGTGCGCGTCGGTGACAAGCAGCGCAATTTTATCGGTTCCCGGCAATGGATCGGTTCGACGGAAGTGTCAATCTGCCTGAACGAAATGCTCGGTATCGAATCGCGCATCATGTTCGTGACGCACGGCAGCGAACTGGCATCGCGTGGCATGGAGTTAGTGCAGCATTTCCAGCAGGAAGGCACTCCAATTATGATCGGTGGTGGCGTGCTGGCTCATACCATTCTTGGTGTGTCGATGAATGCAGAGCTGGGCGAGACAAAATTCTTAATTCTTGATCCACATTATACCGGGGCGGATGAGCTGGGACCGGTGCTGGGAAAAGGCTGGTGTGGATGGAAGGGAGGTGACTTTTGGGACAAAACCTCACACTACAACCTGTGCATGCCAATACGACCGAAACGGTTATAAGCTGCTTATTGGACTGATAGGAAAGCATTTTGTTTGACCTGTGGAAATTATGTTCATCTCGTTTGGGGGACTTTATATTGGCGCAATGGAACTGCTTGAATCCTATCTCTGTATATGGTATATGCATTTTGTATGAAATCTTCAGCAATTGTTGGTTGTTTACGGCTTATACGAGGAAGTGATGGCTAATTGACTGCAAAAAATATTAAAATAAAATATTTCAATTTTCAAACAATGTTTACAATTGCGGCAAACCTGTCTTATTCCGTCATTTGTGTAACAGGTTTCGTATGAAAGTAATAACAATACTTTCCAATTCCAATCATTCCCGCGAATAGAATCAGCTTCTGTTTGAGGTGGGTCTGATGGCGCGACAGATATCAGATTTATTTCTTTACATACAACATGGAGCTAGAAAGCGCTATAGATCAAATCGGAAACTCTGTATTATTGTATGCCACGTGACTGCAGCGTCCATTGAATCTAATACAAGGCACCAAAGACTGACGATCGCATGAAATATTGATGTTCTACCAGTCATGAAGTAGAGTACAATCCCATGGTAGACCGTTTCAGAGCAGACGGAGGAATTGTCCTAAAAAATATTCTTCATATGGGGGCCTTCTTAGGATTCTACCGTCAGTTTCTGGTAGGTAGGTCTGGTTACTGTTAGAAACACTGGCTGGGCTTCGAGCCATCAGCCAGATGTGCCACTTGGGCTGAAAAACGATTACGAAAAACCACTGTCAGCTAATGGAACACACTCTTAAAACCGACACAATTTTATTAAAATTTATTAACGAAATTTCTTAACTTTTGGTAAGTAAACGACACAGGGCTACACCCAGAGAAGGTTTCCATTACAGCTTATCTTCATTTGATTTCCACTACAGCTTATTTCCATCTTATTTGCACCAAGAAAACATCATTGTAAAGAAGACTGCAATTTACTTAGACAGGGAAACGAAAAGGTGTAAGTGCAATTGTTAGTAAACAAACCGTGATGTCTGTCCAATACACGCAACATTAAGTAAACTTGCTTCTTTCGTTAACAAGTAACGAAAAAACGCCACGTGCGTACTACTTAACGCAATTGTTTCTCAATGGCGTTAAATTGTGCAATCAGCTTTGTAAAACTACTACAAGCTTTATTTTTTTGCTAAACATGTTTGGGTTGTTTTTTTTTTTATATTTATTACCAAACATAGACAATAGAAACAGAAAAAAAAAACAGAAAACCAAAAACTGATCACTGAACATTTCTTAAAAGAAGGAATCATGATGGTGTAGCAAATTGTTGCTACGTCCCATAAACATAATAAAATGTAAATGGCGTTGCGAAATCGAAATAATACAACAGATGTGTTTTAGTTTCAGTTTGCTACTTACTGATTGCCAGTGGTGTCATTTAACTTAGCGGTGGACAAAGGAAGCGAAATGTAAAGGTAACAAACCGTCCGGTCACGTTCGCACTATCGACGTCTTGAGTTTGTAGGGAGGTTGTGGTATAGTCCAACTACCTAGAGGTCATGACCATTATTCGTACGCTAAACTACCTTTGACCGGCATATCTTAGGCATGCCAACATGCGAGTTGAGCTTTTGCGTGAAAATTTGCAGCTTTCAAGCCCTATAGCGTACTCCTCTATCCAACTTGTGTTAGTTTGGTGTAGTGCTGTTCGGTGATAAGAGCAAGTCGCTTCACAATGGTGCGAGCTTATCAGGCACGGATTTCGAGATCACCAAAAGGCGTCCTTGGCAGGTGGGTTATATAAGATGGCCGTAGTGCATCCGACTCGGGTACAGAGTGGATCGAGTAGCGGTGGTGTGCAGTAGTTTCTTGGTATAAGGATAGGCACCTGCAGTT
>AXCM01000175.1:0-103083 GCA_000473375.1 Anopheles culicifacies
TGATGTTTGTTGTTACGTTAGCGTTTTGGAAGAGTGTGAGATTCAACATAAATATTTCAGTACTCGAACGAGAGCTCATGAGTAAAGTGTTTAAGTGAATCAGTAGTAATCTCTAGAACATAAAAAAAACTACTTGCTCAGGAGATGTTTTAGGACCAGTGACCTCAACTTGTACAAGAAGTAACGGATTAAAACCAGTAAAACTGAAAACCAAAGAAGTAAAGTATGGAAAAAACAGAAAAAAACATCAACCATGGGACCAATCAAAATATTTTAGTTCCAATAAAGTTTTTGCGAGTTTTCGTCGCGCTCGGGGAAACGGAAAAAAGCCCCAAAAGTATAGAAACAATTTATCGCAAATATCGCGCTCTGTTTGCTCCCCACGTCCAGCTTCAGTGATCTGCGGCCGAAAGGACAACGGCCAAATAAATCGTAAAAAAAGAGAAAAAAAAACGGTTCGTTTGCCTCTGGTGGAGGCAACATTATTTCCAGACCGGCGAGAGGACAAGCGACGCCTTACATCGCTAATGACTTGTTTCGGAAATGAAGCTATGGTGCCCGGGGTTCTCCAAATGCTCCATGCATCCTTCATCAAAGTGATCGTTGCACTTTTGTCGTAATTTGTCAAGGTTTGTTTGCTTTTTTTTTCTCTCTCTCCTCTCTCTCTCTCTCTCTTTCCTCTCTCTTTCTTTCTCTCTGCCCAGCTTCCGTTTCTTCAATAGTTTATTTTGTCCAATTCGCCACCACCAAATTCCGTATCCAGTCCCCCCAATAGCCATTTTTGGGGCCATCGGATCGATCGTTGTTGTTTTCAGTATCCTGTATGTGTCCATTTCGCGGCCGTATGTGTCACATTGTTGTTGCTCATAATTGGAGCGTTAAACCAGATCGCCCCAGTAACTGCGTGCACGCGTTTGGCAAAATGGCGGACGAGAGCGAACGCGACGGTTTTTGGGCCCGGTCTGAACGGAAATTGTTAACTGTTTGCTGGAGTGTTATTATTTTATTTCACATTTTTGCACCAAACTGATGTGTGACCAGTTCGAAACGATGGTTGGTGTGCCTTCTGTACTGCTGGATCAACGGGCAGCCAGACTTATGCGAGCGACTTGAATGCGCGGTTGGCGGTGCGGTCAGTGTGGTGTGCGCAAAAAATGTTGGAATTTTAACAAGATGTTTATTTCGATATCGAACAATAAGAAATGTTTGCACAAATGCATTCGTATGAGTGTGTGCATTTGTGCGTTCTTCTCTGCTTCTTTTAATTTTTCTCGTCAGGCAAGGTCATGATGGGCGGAACTGCTTGAAAGTCGATCAAAATTTTCATTACTTTATTGGTGTGTTGGTGTCCGTCTAAGTTTGTCTTGTCAGTTTCTATTCTTCGAAAAGACTCGAAGGTTTTACTGTTATTTGTAGTGCAAAAATTGGAGTCAGTGGTGACTTCAGATTTTTTGAACCGGTTTCTATCAAAATATGAACATTCACACCAAAACAAGTAAACTATTCCTAAAAAGTTTGACAACAGTTTGTTAGCTCGAATTTAATAAATTAAAGAAAGGCAGGAATTGGTAGCCTCGTCAGACCAACCACTTAAGCAACAAATAGTTCAATATTTTTTCTATATCTTCAATTATTGTTATTAAGCTAATTAAAACAACACTCATAGTAATGCAGAAAACGTGATATGCTACTTGTTTAATGTTTCTCTCTACCTCTAATTACTTTACAATGGGAACGCATGGTGTAACATAACAAAATAATTGTTAATAGCACTAACGAGAACGTTTTTTTTGTTTTGTTTTAAACTCAACACCCTAAATGGTGTTCGTTTCGTTCGTACCCCAAGCGTCACCTACGTGTCAGTCAATCAATAATCGATCGCTTAGTTACAGCTCTATTTGGAAGAGAGTCAAAGTATAACAGTTCGACATTAATCGTCGTTAGGTGCGTGCAAACCGTTGAGTGTATCTGCGTGATTGGCCTCGTCCTGTTGAACGTGCCGAACCGAAGGTATTGCAATACGGGGCCAATTCCAGCACACATCTGTTTAAATGCGACGGTTCGGTGGGAAAAGTTCCCATTATCACCAGCTTATTGCCAGCTAAAGTGGTCTGATTTATGGGTTTGTTTGCAGGTCACTGCTGCAGTTTGTGTGACAAAAGTACGATTCGTGAATTGATATGTTCTAGGAAGTGAACAATTGAATGAGTTTTATGAACTTCCACCAAAATGTTAAATATTAAGTGACTAGTGTTTTCAGCATAGTATTGTGGAACATTATTTAACTAAATATTATTTCCATCTATAATATACACTTATCCACAGTTTTGTGCAAGAAGATAAGGATAAAAAATGTGCATCCAAGCAACTAAATTGTATCGCGTCCCACAACTCTACTAGATAATTATGCGATAGATCTCCCAGCTCGCAGCACAGTGCACCGCACCCTCTCGTAATATCGCTATCGGTAATTCGTGATCGAGCGATCTCACCTGGTTAGCATTCCGTCACATCGTTATTAATTGAAAGTAGATTGAGGATATCCTGAGCGAACCGTTTTGCCGATAATTGCGAAAACATTGCCAGCCGTCGGGAAAAATCACTCTCCGTCAACCGCACGGCTAGAGGTGTGAAATGAGGCATTCGCTATTAAGCGTTGTTCGTGCTGAAATGGGGATCTAATTTCTACCGAAGCCAAACCGATGTAGAAACATTTAGTCCGAGAGCATTTATGGGAGCAGGAGAGTGATTAACAGGACAGCCAGGGTGGGTTGTGCATGTGTGTTGATATCGGTGGGCGAGTGCGTAATTAACTTGCCATGCTTTCCAATGCGATGGGAATGAGATATCACAAAAAAGAGTTGCACACATTGCGGTAGGTCTGCGCCGTTGATAAGCACTTTGGTAAGAGGCTTCATGGAGATGTTCACCGAGAATGGTTCAACTGACATCCCAGTGACGGAGTGGCATCAGGAAATCTGATTGGTTTTTAATTAACAAGAAATAATTACAGGTCATTAGAATCCTCCCAATACTCAGTGCTGCTGGCTTAAGACGATATGAAGAAATAAGAAATGAAGAAATGAAGAAGTGAAGAAATAATTACAGGTCATTAGAATCCTCCCAATACTCAGTGCTGCTGGCTTAAGACGATATGAAGAAAGCACTCGTATAAATTGATTCGTACTGCCACAGCTTCCGGTTTTCGATGATCGGGATCGAAGAGAATCTCAACGTTGACAGTTTGTTGTGCGCTTCCTTTCACTTTGTTTATGTTTTATACTACTTTATTGCAATTGTATCGATCTGTTGGCAGGGTAATTACTCGCCATGTTTTATGGAGGGGTTGTTTTTTAGATCATTTGGTAAAGTTCTAGGGAAGAGCTGGAATACGGCTTGGTAGATTTCAGAGCTACATCTAACATTTCGGACAGTTTTACGGTCGTAAAATCGATTTCAACTTCCACCAAATCTGGTTCAAATTTGAAAAAATCTAGAAACAATCCAGAGGTATACTTAATCTTTGAGCGAGAGTTGTCACACCGGTCATATTACTTCGCCTCCTCTAGGTATAATCTTGAAGAATTGAACTAGCATCTGTTATTGAAGCAATTTAGGATCATAGATTTACCTCAATATCCTGTGTCGAGGCACAATTTCTGAGTCATTTATTCCAAAACTTCAAATAGAGTTGTTGTAAACTAAACAATATTTAAATGCATTGACAATCTATTAAAATACATCTCTTCAGAGACGATTGGTCTCGAAACCGGAGTCGCATGTTTGGTATGTTTTGGTGTGATTAAATTTTCCGATACGCTTGAAACGTCCCGTGGCTGCAATGCAGGTTGGCGATTTGGAATTCATTAACGTTATTGAGACCAATGACTTGTCGTCTTAGCAATAGAGTAAATAAATTATGCCCACATTGGGGTTTGCTCTGCAGCGATCGATCGATCGATCTGGTCCAAGGTGTGACGTGGGTTCTGACTGTATGGTCATGCATTACGGTACCAGCATGCGGCTGTGAAACTGATTTCGTCTCTCACTTACATTATTCACCTAGTCAGATTGTCTGTGACTTTTGTCGTTGTTGTTGTAGTTGGATCCCACTCGGATCACCATAGCTCGGCACGGTGTGCAAAAAACCGTGCCGCGTCCGCGTCGTAGCTATTCGTTTTACAAGTATATTAAGCAGCAGAGCCGCGTAGGGCGCCTTCACTATGCTACTGTACCGCCGATCGCACCAAACACGGGCACGGGTGAAAATACGGAGTACGGTGCAAAATAGTAGCAGTAGTCCACCGGGCAGACGGATTCCCATGAGCAAAGGGGGATCGTGCAAACGTGCAAACGGGCGATTGATTCGCCAACGGCACGAACCTCGGGAGCGAAGCACAGACACAAAGAAGCACAAACACCCAGTGGCGGGGGCAGGGTCGGCTAATAAATTATAATACAAGATAAATTTAATTTACATTTACACTTTTATGTTAATATTATAATCTAATTTTCTGAATGTAAACCTGCCCTTTTGCTTCATGCTTGTTTAGGTTGCAGTTTTGCTTTCTGCTGCACGTTCGCTCGATCGTATGTCAGCAGTCCATTTACTTTGTGTGCTTGTTTGGTTGTGGAAGCTCTTAGCGTGTAGATTTGTTCTATTTACCTCATTTTTGGTGTCATGTTAGACAGGGTTTTTTATGGTAGATTAAACGTTAGGCAGGCGAAAATTGGTGCAGAGTATTTATTTTTTCATAAAATAATTTAAATAAATCATTTAACAATTTACACTGTTTGATAACTATAATTTTAATTATCTTAGTTAATGATATTGTACTTTTATTGTACCTTTATTTAGTGAAAAAATACTTAGTAACTTTTTTTATTTAACACAGCTTTAACAGAAAAGCGGGAGAGAGCAAGTTTCTGCATTGGTGAATGAATGTATGAAAATTAATTAGATCGTAAAAAGTGTTTGCGTTTTTTTGCAAGAGGAAGTACGGAAGGCAATAAATGTTTCACATATTGCCGTCGGTATGCAAGACTTGCGCAACACATTGTGGCACTCCCGCAAAGCCTAGCAGCTCAGGTCTCTCTCACTCGTAATGATTAGTTGCCTGATGGGCTCCATGTGCGACGGCTCGAGCGAACCATACCCCGTCGATAAATACACACCGAGGGTTATAAAAGGGTATAAAGCTAGTGTTCGACTATAAATAAACTCTTTCACGCCCCGGGTACTGTCCAGTGGAGGTGTGGAGCACCACACCACCCTACCAATTCTCACGAGCGACCACTTACCGTTACCGGCACGGCAGCGGCGGTGACATGAACACATCGGTAATCGGCAACTGTCGGACCCGGTTGCAACCCTGGGTAATTAAAATATACTAATGAGCTAATAAATGTTTGAATAAATTGTTGACAAGCATGATTTATTAATTGATTATTTCTCAACAAAATGGCCTGACAACAGTACAGGTCGGCTGTACAGCCTTAAAGTCGTCAACCGTCGTTGCTGTCGTCTATTTATCGTCATCTCGGTTAAATGCATGTATGCGAACTATCCTGATGAAAGAGGAAATCGAGACATAGGGCACCTCTCATCTCTTCGTCCACTGCTGTCCTCCTTCTATCTAACTGATCAGTGTCCATTGCAACAACTTACTGAGGGCAGACCGCGAAGGCCTCTTGTATATCGCAGCTCGTGAACTTGCTCGAAGTAAGAGCTTCGGGGAGACAAGCAATAGATAGAAGGAGCGCTGAAGAACAGTATTAGGAATTGTTTGGTGATATAGCTGCGGGAAACATCACGATTTCTCATGAGCACGGTTGATAATGAAAATACAAACAAAAGTACATGGATCATTTCTGTGGTTTATTAAGCAATTACCGAAAAAAACTATAACATTATTTAAACATGTGTGTATTGTGAATTGAAAATTGCAGCTGATGCAATTGAATTATCTGCTCAGACTAAATAAATAAGATACGAAAATAAATATAGAGATAGTAGATGGAACCTAGCAAAAGGTAAATAAATGATTAACTTGAAAAATGAGAACTAAGAAAATCGCAAAAATGGTGATTTTGGTGATATTTTCCAAGGAAAACTACTTTTTGAATTGAATAGGGAAAAAGTGTTTATGAGAAAATTTACTTTTGCAATAAATGCGTCAAATATCATTGAAAGCGTTTAACTTATAAATATTATGAAAGATGAATCCTCCGTTCAGCAGTCCATGTGCCGAATTTAGTAAATTCCAACTTATGACAGAAATTTTAATTTTGAAATATATTTAAAAACATGTCAATAATCGCCTACCATAAAAAACAAAGGACAAAAGAAATAAATATTCTCAATATTCGATTCTTATGGAATTCTATTTAATGTTTACTAGCCTATTTTTAACTAAAATACTATTTTTGAGTAAAAGATTTGAAATTAATACCATAAGCTTTAAAGAATACTCTGTAAACTATATGAGCAATTTGTTAAATTTTTTATCAAAATTATGCTACTGACAAATAGGTTTGGTTGTGCTTAACATCTTTAAATGATTAAAATAATGTGCTCACAAAATTCTCACACTGCTCTGCACATATTTGTATGCTGTCGATATTTTGTGCTCTTCAATTGGCATTTTACAGCACACGTACCGCACCCATAAGGCCCTTGCGGAAAGCACTGCTATGTACAAACCATTACTAATTTGATACTACCCGCCATCGATACGTTCGAATGTCATCGCTCTCCTGCTTGATGCACCATCCGGTCAAACAATGGTTCGCTTTCAAAGTGCTACTACTTGCTTGCGGTATGCGGTTCATTAGGTCGTTCCTTTACCGCCGACCACAGGGCTACAGGGCCGCTACAGGGCCGCTACAGGGCTGCGTAAGTGTACGTGCGTGCAGCCAGCAGCATCACCAAAAAGGCTAGAATCAACGAGCTGTGCCACATCTCCTGACGGGGTACGATCGCTATCGCTATGCCCGGACGAACGAGAACTGAGAGCTGAGTCGAGCAATTGATTTATTTATTTCTGTTCGATCGGAATCAGAGCTTCGGGAGTTAGGGTTTTTGGATCGGGAGCGGGAGAGGGCAGCATTACGAACCAAGCCGAACGGAATTGATCCGACAGCTGAGTTATCTTCCCCGATCGATCTGTCAAAACGTTGGACCGCGGCGTGCGGACCGTGTGCCTGTTAGGCGTACGAAATCGATGAAATGCAACCGTGCAGCAGCAAAACAGCACACAGATCATCGCTTCCTGAGACCTGTACGACAGTGCAACCACTGGGAACCATCTAAAGCCGCGTTTAAGATTGAGCATATAAATTAATTTAATTGATTCCTCCCGTTGCTGCAGTGGATTCGGTTTGCGTTTGTACCGCACCGCAGTTGCGCACGAACGTACGTTTTATTTATTTATTTGACCGTTAAAGGTCCACACTCTCTGCATGTATTAGCGAAACGTCGACACATTAGGCTTTGGAGCGAATTCAAGCCGGAGTGTCGTCGGATGGAATTAGTTATGCGCGAACGCTAATAAAGAGATCAAAATCGAGCATCGACGTTCAATGAATTTATTTAAACGATCGAATTGCACCGTTGCCGATTGGTTTTTATTTCTAGCCTAGCGGATCGTGCATCGTTTGTGCGATGGTGAATGTGTGAAGATAAATGATGCATATTACACGGCACATTAGAATGAGGTTGCCATAGGGTGGTACCATTTTTATCTAATTTTTATTTACACGTTTTTTTTAAAGCACAAGAAAATATGTTTTTGTGAACAAAACAACAATCAGGAAAATTATTTGAAGGAACCATAAATATTTTCGCAAGTACTAAAGCAAGATGTCGTATTTTACGATCATCTTAAAAATTAGTGTTTGCTTTGTTCGTTGCTGCAAACCGTAAAAGATCGGTGCGGCCAACGCGAACAGGTTGCATCATTTGGGTTTTTGCCGATCGCCGAACACGGTGTCACCGTCAAACGCCAAACGTAGGGTGAGAACCACCACCAACCAGCACCACCATCGATCGGTCACAATAAATTTCCGTCAAAGCAAGCAATCAACCACACAATATTGGTGATAAAAATCTCACCTGCAAACCACGATGCTGCAATCCATGTTGCGATCGCTTTGCGCAGCGCGTTCGCGCAATCGCCCATCCACTACTATTGCGCGGACGGCCTACCGAGTGTTGCCCGGCCGGTACGGCTTGACGGTTTATCTACCGCCCGGATCTTGCGCACGTTTTCGCGGTTTTTTCCCTCCCCCTCTCCCACCACCGGGTAATGGCGAGCAAAATGGCGTTCCATTGGTGACCATTTATCGTAACCCGCAAAACGAGCTACGTTTTGCTGCACCATGGTTAGAGATTTGTTATTCCTAATAGTTTTTGTTGTACGATCGTTCGGTCTTTTGGCTCCCGGCGATGGAACTCCTCCAGGCAGCCAACCTGTCTGTAGATTTTATGCCGCGTTAGGCCACCATACTGTATTGATGTGTGGTGGGTTGGTTTTTGCAACGTTGGATGAAAAATAAATTTTCTACCATCGGGATTCCCTGCCGCCATCAATATCACATCCTGATGCATCGGTCGGGGATTGAGTTTTCTGAATGTAATCGATCCATCGAATGTAATCGAATTTATCCAGCCATCCAGCAAACGGATGATTGCAGTGAGCCGAAAACAAAAAGGAGAAAAAAGTTTAAGACACCGTAGGAAATTACCACCGATCGAAGCGGTTGAGTGATCCGATCGTAAATCGAAAGTACAGAACACGCAACTTCTTCGGTAAAGTAGCGTGAATTGCGGTCGCAGTTTTTTGAAAAAAAAAAACGGGAATATAAACACACGCACAAAATCATACTCAGCTGTCCTTGTACGACCGGGACGTCCCACACGGAGTTTCGTAATTTACGACGGGTTGTAAACAGTTTAGAAGCCTATAGCGGGGCCACTGTTTCATTAATTAATTGTCTCGAATAGAGGTCGATAGTAGACGCAGACAGCAAGGAGTAAATTCATTCCACTGCAGGACGAACCGGCAAGGAAAGTTTCCGTTGGTGGTGTTTATTTGTGCTGGACTTCCTACCTTGGCTTACAGGTTGCGTGTGGAGATTATTCGATCCGATGTTTATGCGATTGAGTGGGTTGAGGTGATTTCAGTTAATTTTCAGCGCTTCGCTTCTGGTGTTAGACGGTCGGTTTGGAGGCAGTCGATGGAGCGGCAGGCCGCGTCCATCTTGCCCGTTCGATATAGCTCGAAGGTCCGCCGTTGGGCTACGAGATCCATATCTTGATGAGAAGGAGTTAATTTTGTGTCGTTGGGGCTTTATTGTTAATTTTGTTTCCCCGTATACCGAAATGCCCGGACCCCCGGACCGGCTGGGGTAAAGGATGTGCGAGTGTATGCCAATAATCATAAAGATTCGATAACGATTTAACAAGCAACGGTTTCACAGATCAAACCCCCCCCCCCCCAACCGTTGGGCTCCCTAACGCGGGGTGATGATTATACCCCAAACAGCAAGTTTCTGTCGCTCGTACGTGCGCGGAAGCGATCCCGCACACTGGTAGCCGGATCGATTTTCTGTTGTGACTGCTTGTAATTTACGGCTTCATCGCACGTTGACGAGGGGTTTCGACGTATCTACCGGTCCGGCCGAGGACCGATGGAACCAGAGCTAAACCGGTGCGGTACGGATGGTTGTTTTTTCCCCTTTTTGTTATTTTCATCGCTTTCCCAACATGATCGCTATGTGTTTGATGACCATATACAATATAATTTTATGACGGTATCTTTTGTTTTCTAGCAAACCGTTTATTGGGATATTCATTCTGCTGTGCTTTGCTTTTATTGAGATTATGTTCGGTTTGCGTTTGTCGCGCTTTTGGGTTTGCTGTAAACCTAATCATCATTAACAGTTTTGAGTTTATGTTTTGAGACTTTTGTTTGAATGCATTAGAATAGTGTAGACATTATAAAGTTATAAAAATGAAGCATTACAAAATCGAATGTAGAATGATATTTACATAATTTATTTAATGCTCGAGATCAAACATTCCTAAACTAGAGCTGGATTAATCAGCTATCTAAAATTCAACATTATATTGAAGATGTTGGTATTTACTGGTCTACTAATTTGTATTGTAAACATTCTTATATACTGTCAATGTTAAATAATTAAACCATGCATTTTACTCACATCTGTACTTCCAAATTTTGACAACCGAAGAGAGATCAGAATGAACATCTAAATTTCTTAACGTAACAATTTAACTACACATGATTTCTTTGAATAGTGTTGATAGATTGATTCATGATAAATGAATTAATCTGTTAACTGAATGAATGATTCGGTAACTGTAGTTTGAAGATTCATGAACACTCAAAGACTTATGAAACTTCAAAAACTCACGAGTCCTCAAAGATCTATGAATCCTCAAAGTCTTACGAATCCTCAACACATGAATCCTAGTTGATTCATAACATCCCATATTCTGTATGCTTCGCGACTTTCACTTTGTCCTGTGCTTGGATGAAATGTTGAAACTTTTAATCAATAATTTACGAGCTATCAGGAGTGCAAATTCAGAAGTTTTACGCACACTCTCGATTTTAAAAAGCCTTGCACCACATCGGTAATTATTCGAAATGATACATTAAAAACTCAATGAAACTCTTGATCCCAATATCAATATGGCTAACGCGAGACATGTATAATAATGGATATTTATGGGAATAAATACGGTATCAATTCAACAAAGTTCTTGAAATATTTATTGCCAACCGTTTATGCATAAACGAGTCTGATTAAAATTTTCCAAAAGCCGTATGCACTTCACAAAAACTTTGTTAATATTGCTTTCAAAGTTCTGATAGAATTTAAAATGGCGAAGAAAAATAAATTGCTCACTAAAGGCTAAAAGCGAAAAGATCAATTCATCTTAAGACTTCCAATAGGTGTAATAAATATGCTTTAAGGTTAAGACTAGAATAGGATAAAAATTGTTCCTCGACTACTATCATCTATTAAAAATGTATAAATTAACTTGTGAAATTGATTTTCAACAATTCAAACATCGAAAGATAAAATTTACCTGTATTTGTTAGTTTTCATCCTGCCAGTAGAATGATAAAATAAAAGCACCGAATCACCTTCGTACAGCGAGAACAGCATCGGGACACAAGTCACCCAATTAGACAATTTCTCGGAAAGCTAATGAGCCACCGTGATACAACAGTCTATTTCATTTATATTGCTCTACATAAATCCTTTACCCGCCCAGTGTTTGGGAATCGGTAACAAGGCGGGAAAATGTTTCTTTCGCTGCTTTCCGTCGTGATCGCGCGGGTCTCCGTTCGGTATACCGGTATTTAAATTAATATATTATTGGACCCTCGTGAAGGCAATTCGAATATCAGCAGAAATAATCGGCGCTCTATTGGGGGTTGATGTGGTCGTCACGTCCGGTTCGGGTGATGCTGTTCCCAGGAAACAGCGTGAATGTGTGCTGTTGGAAAACAGAACCAGTAGCTTGACGATCCCGACGGATCAGTGCACCGATCTACTGATCGTTTGGCACTGATTAACTGGGGAGAGGCCGGGGTGAGTGTGTGGCCACCGCGTCCACTCGATAACGAATTTGGGTGCTACCGAAATTTATTTGGGACCCACGTTTCTCGTTGTTTTCTTCTTCTGAATGCGTGCGAGGATGATATGACACCGGTTTGATGCGGCTGCGGCTAATGAGGATGAGGATCCATTTTGTGCGCCATCCTTCGCGTCCAATCAGCACCCGCAACGGCAAACCACCGGGAGCAGCATAACAGCGAACCCATCGGAGCATAGATTGGACGGATTTGATTGATGTAATTTATGGTTCTACAGTGAGTTGTTGTGCGGGGACCTCTTTACCGTTGCGAATGCCGTCTCGAACCGATCGATGGTCCGCGAGCTATCGTCATGCTGGTTTGGTCATATGCGTGCGAGAGACCCTTGGTGCGCAAAAGCGAGACAAGAGAAATAACATAAAATTTATATTCCTATTTGTACCTCATGAATATTTGATGTTCGATCGAAAGTTAGATCATTTTTCTTTCTCAATCGCACACACACGCTCTCTCTCTCTCACTCAAACTGTTATGATGGTGGCCGTAGGGGAATTTTTATTCTAAAAGGAAGGTGTTCTACACTATCCCGATCTGGGTTGCCCAGTTTAACCAGTGTTTCGTCGGAATTGAGATCTTTAGGAATGAAGTTTTAATGATACGAAGGAAGAAAAAATATCGATCCAGAGATAGATCTGCGCATTCCACCCGGCCGGGATGGCGGGAACGACGGTTCGCAACACAGTAGTGCCTTTGAATAATCGAACTCCAAGCCACCAATTGTGGCTATTTTGGATTAATTAATCATGCTTCGGTCGATAAGCCGGTTCAAAGGGTGAAGAACATTGCCTCGGGCTACTACAATTCCTACTTGATAAACTCATCTATGTGTTCCATTTCCTCCTACGAACCTCCATTTCTCGGAACACAGGTAGTCTTTAGTTTTTTTCAAAATTGTTCTTGTTATGATAATTTATGATCTGATAAGTTGCTTCTAACAACGGTAGCATTTTTTTCCTTTCTTTCTTTGGATTTTGTCATTTTCTTCACATCATTTGGTGTGTTGTTTTCAACCTGATCGTCGTGAGCGTTTGGTTATTAGTTAGTACGTCACATTGTGTTTTTTTCCTTTCTTCATTTTGAGTCATTCTCCTTAGCGCATTCTCACAAAATTCTAATATCCTGATCTGAATGTTGTCCTGAAGTTTCGGGACGATTAACAAAATTGTTATTATTGGTATGCGTTAATTGGATGGTAGACAAAGCGTAGTGGAACAGACCTGCGGGACAAAAATATGTTGGTGTTGTTGCGCTTCACTGCATTTCGCCGGTGGTGAAATACGGAGAAGCTAAAAAGATCGTTTATCTTGCGCGGGTAATAGTCACTAGCAGGATAGGTATGGAATGTGGTTAAAAAAGATTTTATATCATTATATAATGTTCGTCCTGTCACGGTTTGGAGTAGGAAATGTCTTTAAACCTGTGTGAATTGCATTCTAGAATAAGTTCAGGTTAATGTTTCTATTTGTAAGCAATAGACGGCCTCGTTTGGGGGTCGTTCTTCACGAGTGAAAAAAAAGATCATATAGATTGTATTGTTCTGACATTATTTATTATAAAATCTAGAACAACCAGTGAAAATGGTTTTGGGTGTTTTAATAGAAATATTTGTTTAAGTATTTTTATTTTGAACATTGCTCCGATTTCACAATTAATGATCTATCAAAAGGAGTGCTTCCTAGTACTTAAACATAAAATTGCGTTCTTGATATTGAAAATTACTTAGTTTTGTGTGTTTGCAGAATAATGCATCATATTCTATTCAACTTGCAGCTATGAATTACACTACGATTACGATGATATTTAGATAGGAGTTTTATTAATATAGTACAAAATTGAAATCGAAAAAATGAAACAAATGATAATAAAATATTAAATCAAAATTGTTACACAGAAACCTGTTACAAATACTCTGAAATATTCTCTACATTAAAAACTTCGATCTATTTCCCTTATAAACAACATCATCCTTTTCCAATTGATTTATTGCACCGTAAGGGTAAATACGATTAATAAAACCAATTTATATCTCAAGCATCCATATCGTCCTTTTTTGTCATTCATTGCAAGTGGGATTAAAGAAAATCTACGAGCACGAATGGAATTATTATATTATTTTTTACATCGTGCTCGCTTTCCACTTTCCGAACAAAGCCACGCCATGATTGGGGCAGCTTTTTTAAAGAAATAAACGTTTTAATGGTCAATCGATTTGTACGGTTTGGCGTTGATAAAAAAGGAGTCCTTTTATGATCACACATTTCTCACACTGTAAGCATCGCGCGATCATTCACTCGAATCGATGCTCAATGATTTCATTCATCTCGGGTTTGGTTAAGGATATTTTCAAAATTTTCGAGGTTGAATTGATACAATTAAAAAAAACCTACACACTCGCACACGGAAACGGTCGGATATGTCGTGTGGCCCTTGTCCATTCTTCTTCGCAGGGTAAAAAGGATAGACCCATTTCGTGGGTCATAAAAATTTACGATTCGCCCATAACCGGCCACATAACGATCGAAAGTGGTGCTTTTTGTTTGGTTTCCTTCGCCTTCCCGGCTCATGCTAGTTTTGTTCCTTCTAGCGCATGATCCATTGATCACTCGGCACCCATTGAACGAGAGAGTTTTGCCGGCAAAAGAATGGAATGAAAAAGTTTCATGGCTTCATTGAGAAACGACAACGGTGATGAGTTTCGATTGCAATTAATTTCCCACAATCTAGCGAACCGGCAGTTGAAGCTGGACGATATGAAATATGTTGCCGAAGGTAAACGCTGCGCTCGAATCAATTCCCATCCAGCGGAGTGTGAAACGTAGAGATAGCACAGTGCAAACCGGGCCGAATTCTTGGTTCGAGTTTCTTATTGTACAGCATGGCGGGTTTGACCGGTCGAACCATTGTGTGCGTGTGTGTGTGTCTTCAATACCGGTAAGAAGACGAAGAATGGACATTCATAATAGATGACCATACCGGTATCCTGGGTATGTGAGAGAAATATAATTCATAAAATAGCTCCCTGCGAACTGGTCAGAAAATCTTCGCCGGTGTCGCTTAAATAACATGTTCTAGGATGATTTACGATCGTGCGCGGGAAGTGTTTTTTTTAAGCAAACAACCAACTAAGCCAGTGCTATGTGTATCGATTGAACTTGAATTGTAGGCTTGTCCATTGATTTTATTCAATGCACGCTTTAGGAAAAGATTTTTCAAAAACTATGTTACATTTGCCCAGAGAACTGTTAGATGTTTGTTTTGAGTATTTGGTCAGGGCATACTTGACCTGCAATGTATATGCTAGTAATGGATAAAAATGTTAGTACAACCAGCTCTTTAACCAGTTCTTTTAAACGGTTCTTCGTCGATCACCTTTCTTTTCTTCTGTGACGAATATTTCAACAATTTAAAATTGTAACAATAGCGAAGTTTGGATTAACCCTTTAAGTAAAATGTAAAGCTCCTATGTTAGTTCTTCTTTTGTTCTTTAAAAAAGAGATGCTCGTATGGAAATTTTGTCGTTTTTCTTCCCTCTAATTTTAATGAAATCTAGTATTAACATTTTAGAATTATTTTTAATTACATTCAGTATTATTAATTACTCTAATTGATATTAACGACCAAATTGCACAAACACCAAAACACTAAACAAATAGTGGAATGTTATTGTATTATGAATATAATATAATAGTTTAATGTAAATATAATTTCCAATTAAAATAAACAAAATCAAGTGGAATAAATGGGATGAATCAGCTATCAATTTATACACAATGGCTCTCTGTCCTATAAACAAACGGATGTGAATATGTGAACAGTTTGTCTAACAACTGTTAATCCCATATTAATCACCCTCTTAACCACGAAAGCGAACGATGATTAACAACTTTATACTCTAGAACATCCAATAAACCAACTAGCCGCGCTTGGTGTCAATTAACAGTCAATCGCACTTCCGTCCAGGAATGAAAACTGATTTCCTGTGTTCGGTTGGAGTTAGTGCTCAAGCTAACTCGATTACACCAAACCTCTCCAAGCACCGCCTCCCCCCCAGACCCTCCCCCACCAATCCGGATGCCACCTACAGGCCCAGGCGTTCGATTGTCGATAGAGTTAGAGAGATTCGTTTTGTAGCCCTCGACGGTCGATTTCCTCGAACCTCTCGTTATTCGGCGTTTAATCGCCTTGTCGTTTCGGGACGAAAGATCGACCGGACTCGCATAGGAACAGGTCCGGTCCCGAGACTTGTCCCAGACGAGGGCAATTAATTTTGCTCGCTCGTTTGACTTTTATTTGGCTACCCGCTGCCTTTGTACACGTCTCCCTCCCCATACGTCCACTGGATTTTTCTCCTTTACAACTCCGAGGCCACGGGCAGCGATGGGTGGGCAGTGACCAAAGGGCGGTGAGTTGCTCTGTAAGTCCGGTGGTAAACGGACGCGAACGCATGGTAGCAGCATCCAATTAAATTAAAATAAAACAATTGCTACCACTGTTCGCGCAGATCGCTTGCCCGTGCGCACCGTAGATGACGACGTTGGTTTTTGGAGGTTTGTGTTGGGCCGAAGCGAGAGATCGTTTCGGTTTCCTTTTCGATGTTTGCCTTTTGTGGTGCCACTTGTTGGGGGTTGAGCTGGTGTTGCTTTCCGTTGGTTTCGACACCCATCTTTACCAGCAGGGTTGGTATCACTCTTACAAAACGGTTTTACTTGAAATAGGCTTGCAGCTCCTGGAATTGGGCACGATCGCGCGTATTGCTGCAGTTTGCGTTTTGCGAGTCGAAGGATTACGTACCGATCGGTTGTTGCTCGTTAGGTTTTTTTTGCCTCTCTGGCGATGAAGATGGTATCATTAGGCAGCAAAACTGTGCCGTGCACCACGCATCTTCTCCACCAGAAGTATCCGCAAACTATCCGATAAGCAGGAAGTAGCAGGATCGTTTTTGTTTTTTCGTTAAAGAATGAGATTTTTCCCACATCTCTCCACCTGCCGCCACCAAGCGACCTGATGGCAAAAGGGTGATGACGTTTTCGTTGAATTCGCTGCTGGTGTTGAGCCAAAGTCACCGGTAGTTAAAAGTGAAGTGCAAACTGAAATATGTTGAAAGTTGTGAAGCATCGATTAACGATCAAGATCGTGATATCGCCATGGAACGGTGGCGATGTTATGTGGTTTAAGAAATGCAGGAAAAAAGTAGAAACCTAAAGCGGATGACACACCAATAGGTCGTGCTGGATCGGTACGACTTGCTCGGGGGAGAGTGAAGGTGGCCTGTGACAATGTGGCATCGCGCTGAGGCATCGTAGAATGCACGGCCAAGAAGAACACTTACACGCAGGATCCAATCGAGCGGAGCTGGAAGCTGGAAATTGGCACCGGTACGAGAAGATCAGAAAAAGGTTATTCGGATTTATCGCTGCTAATTGGGATAATAAATTGTCCTCTTTAAAGGGCTGCTGCAACATTGGAAAGCGTTTGGGTTTGGGGTTGTAGCACGAGGAACGATCGCGATTTTAAAGGAGATGTTGAACCGGGTGGTACCACTTGACAGTGGGTAGGAGGAAGAGGTATTCTGCTCCCCATCTGCACTAGGTCGCAAGTATTGATAATTGTACGAGCTCGTTTTGTAGCAACTGCTGGTGTTAGTCCGTTGGTCGATTGTTTGCGTAAAGAGGTGAAGAGATTATCCTTAATCACCATTTTTAGGGTTTCTACAAACAATCGTCGGAGTAAGCGTTTCTTCGATATGGATAACAAGAATGTGTGCTCTTGAAGGAACACATTTTTCTGGCTTCTCTTAATGGATTAAGGTTTACTCCTTTTTAAAAACTATTACGAAGAAACCTGTAAAGCTTGATATTTTATAACAAACACAACTTTATGTATTTAATTGATTACATAATCTTGAAGAAATATGTATAGTCCACTTCATATTTCATGCAAATTTAACAATGGGTGGTCCTCAGAAAGTTTTCGAAAACAGTTTGTTACAAAAAAATTAACGGATGATCTGAGAAAATGGTGATCAATTAAAGCTCTCGATCGAAGATGGAAAGGATATTCTTCATTCCTAAAGAGCTTATCAGGTTGATGTGTTTATATGAAATTTATCTTTACTAATATTCAGAGTGACATAGAAGTAGTGACTCTCCATTTTTTGAGGCTTGCTTCGTTTTCCTGAGGTTAATATGTTTTGCGCTATATATGTCAAATAGTTTATTGACTTAACATCAATAACATTGCTTACGTACTATAAAGATAAATCACGATTTGTGATTTAATGTGGTCAAGAATTTGTGTGAATCGAAAATGAAATGAAAATGAACTTTATTAGAAGTGCTGCATCAATCGTATCCCTACAGGAAAAAGACGCGTGTCCAATAATGAATTTTCCGTTTATGGATTGCACATGGAAAGTTTTAAGCTGTTTTAACTCGATGTTGAAGTGCAACTCCTCTTGAAGACCTAGCAAAGGATTCAAATAATTTCAAGACAAAAAATAATTTTCAGGTTTACAAGTTTTTAGAGTTATTCTGAGTTTCATGGAAAAATATATATATGAAACATTTTTTTGATATTTTTGACCGTGCCGGCTGTATATCTTGAACCGATGCAAACATCTGTTTACCCGTTGATTTAACGATACAAATAGCTTTTTATCTGTGGCGGATAAAATACAAGCGTAAAGCGTTGTCACGCTAAACACATTCACATTCAGCCGAGCACAATAAATCATTCAGCAGTAAGTTCTTGGCGATGAGTGATCCGCGATAAGCCTTTTCCGTCCACTTGCTCAATCAAGAAAAGCAAACGGACGGACGGAGCACAAACTGTGTCCCCGCCACCCCCAAGGGAATGTAAGTAATTTTTAAACTTATTTCAACTAGCCGTACCACTCCAGCATGGACCGTTCAAGCATGGCCGCCGGTAGGCGTAACAAACGGTGCGGCAAAACGGCGAAGCAAGGGGAACGAAACGCAATGGCAAAGGCGCACGATCGCAGGATAATTTTTGCGAACCACGCAAACGACTCATTGTAATACATGCTCCGTAAATGGGTGCAAATATGTGTAAAATCATTGATGGGGCTGCCGTATTTGGAAGTGCACCGATAAACCGATTTGTGTAAGTGCTGCGCAACTCGTCCACCGGCGTGCACCTTTTTGAATATGCGTGTATCCGTTTTGCTGCCCGTTAGTATGTGTGTGTGTGTGTGCGCGTACGTGCACGCGTGTAAGTTCTGGCGAGGGCGACGAAAGCGTACAAAAGGTTACAAATAAATGGCTACCAAAGATTATCTCGGTGTGTCCTTTTTTGGCGCACTTTAACGCACAGACACACAGCGTTCCGTTCGCATCCGATTCGCGTGATCGCGCCGGTTTGCGTATGCCCGTATGCGCAGGGACCGAACGCGCGTGTAACCAGGGAAGCCAGGAAGAACAAAGCTGTACAACATTCCATCCACGCCCGTTTTCATTCCCCCATGGTCATCCCGGCCGGGCCCGATGCTTCACCGGCATGGGTGAGTTAGTAAAGTGTGAAACTATTCACAATCACCATTTTAAACTTCATTCGCATGTCGTTATAGCCCTCGGGAGATAATAATAACTGCCGCCGGTGTGCCTCCGACTGCAGCCAAACGGTTTCACAACACGAGTTTTGCTTGGGAATGTGGCAACAGTTTCCTGGAACAACAGTTTGCAGTAATTGCAGCACCACGGCTTCGATGTGCAGTGCCACCGAAGCGTCATCTTCTGGAAGAGCGGGATCATCACCATCATCATCATTGGCATTATCATCATCGTCAGCGTTTAAAACCAAATAAGTCTCGGTTCTATTATCGATTGACATTATCTTGCGTTTTTGGGCCGCACTGCGTTCCCAATCACGAACGGGGTCCCTTTCACCGACCATGCACAGGACGGATGGCCAAAAGTGGAACGTTACCATAATGGTGAATGGCCACCGCTTTACCGACCAGCCAGGCCAGCAGGCAGATGCGTTCACCGGAGCGGTTCAATTAATTGTTTATTGAATTTAAATTTTGCTACCGAGAGTAATTAGCCGAACGTGGCGAACGCGACGAACGTACGGGGCCCATAATACAGGAGGGCCACCCGAGGTGGACGGGGGCATTTGGGCTAAGGATTCGGATCGTATCGGAATCGCTTGCTACGGTAGCACACAGGTGAGATCTCATTTGGTCTGCCCATTTATGGCCAATCGCGCTACCGGTACGGTGAAGGAACGAGTTTGTCGATGGCGAGTCCAACCTCCCGGGAGTCACATACACGTTTCTGTGTATTTGCTTCATTTTCCCGCGTTCGGGAAGGGAAACTCCTAGCGACTGGTTTGTACCTGCTGCCTGGGGGTACAAACACAATGTGAGGTGGTACGCGAAAAATAAAGAAATTACAATTACAAATGGTTTCCACGCAATGGAGCGCACAGAAGCCGTTTACACTGGCAGGTTGACTTTTCCCGCCGGGGCAACAGAACTGGTCCACTGGTTTGTTTGCATCCACATTGGGTAGCTTCCCTTGTCCCATTCCTCGGTCACTGCGATGGGCGGGTATAGAAAATGGGTTGAATCACTAATTTATCGATAACATCTTAATACAATTCACATGAAAACTCATTTCAAACGCAACGGTCGAATGTGACAGTTGGAACACACGCGGGTGTAAAAACTACTAAAACGGGATATCTTGGTCCACGCGGATGAGATGGGGTGGGAGAAAGGTGACGTTGCGTGATGGCTGGCACCGCACAGGTTTTTCCTTATGCGAAAGCAATAAATATGAAATTTCCATTTTTCCGCCATTGCCCTAAGTGGAGAATTGATCGGACAACATTTTTTTTGTGTGCTCTCGCTCTCCTATAGCTGGCCAAGTTGCGTGCATTGCCTTCAGTTTGCCGTTTTGGACTGTTGTGGGGCTTCATACCATGGCGGGGTAGAATAGTTCTGCTGGTGATCGGACCCAATAAATCAGTTAGCATTTATATAATACGTAGCTGGGGTTTTTCTTTATTGATAGGTACGAGCTGTTGATTACAGATACAGCTAGCACACAAAATTTCGTTCTAACGAACGAAGTGTCAGGACTCGCTTAATTACGGAACAATGAAACTAAAATGCGTTTCATTCAAAGTGGAAATGTGTATTGGTTCATTATTTGAAATATTTTAATGAAATAAATGAATTATGAGTTTATTGCACAAATTAATTTCTTTCCAATTTTAAGTTATTACTTTCTACAGCGAAAATCGTAAAACCACTTCAATAAACTCTGTTGACTAATTTGTGGTTGTTAACACTAGGTTGTTGCAGTTCTAGGCTTTGATTTGAATGTGCTTGTTACATTCATATTTGTTTTAGGCTTTGATCGATGATCAATTCATAAAGTGTTGCTTATGTCGCGATGCAGTAACATCGTACGTACTAACACGAAATTTTCCAAGAACTAGCAGAGCCGTTGTACGATGTTTATCTTCCGTTCAAAATATCACTCAAAATGACTGATCCTGCTAGGGAAGCCCATTATAGAATTTAATTATTTTAGAATATATTTTTAAGATTCACTAGACAATTTTATTATAGAATTGAGCTGTGTTTACTAATTTTATGAGATCTTTAGTTTAATTTATTTTGAATTTCATTGTTCCTCTATTCTTACGCTTATGTTTATAGGATTATGGAGGTGCACGCTACAAATTAGAATATATTAAGGACTTGATTGAAATCTATTAGCATAGATTTATTTAATGTTTATAATTGCTTATCTAAAGTTGAGCATATTTTTTAATTCATACATGTTGCCTCGTTTTGACTCTCAAAGTAATCGATTAATCAAGACACATCAAACACATGCACTGCTGAATATTTTGCTATCGTTAGTTTTACCGCCCTTTAACCCTTCATGTATTAGTCACACCATCGGGCACGTAATGGTTCTCATGCAGCATTCGCACACCTGCAACGTGAGGTACAACACGCACCAGCAAATGGTTCATTGAGCAATTGCATCGCAGCCGATTGGTTTGCCCTCGTAACGGGTCGGCCAGGCAGTTGATTTTATTGATGCTTAATTTATTTCTGCAAGCCTGTCGTCTGTCGCGGAGGGTCTCGTTTAACGCAACAGCCCTCAGCTCCCAGTCATTCGTTACCATCACCAAACGGAACACTTTCGTTCCAGCGTCACACACAATTATGTACTTCTGCACCATTGGACAACGGAAAGCTATTTTCCTTAATTAATTGCAACCGCAATTGCCACGAATCGTTCGGATCGGAGCTTCGGTGTCCGCGCACTAAGACGCAACGATATGTGGAAGGAGCTCATGAAGAGCGTGTGCTTTTTTTTTTATTTCCCACTCCAACCGGTGGTAATTAGCTAATTTCGACTGCAAGGCGCAACGTGTGCAGTGGCTGATGCTGATCACCTCGAGTATAAGGACCGGTATCAAACACCGGTAAGGCTTTCCCGTGTGGTGCGTGTTGTGTTCATGGACGATCCGTATCGTTCGATACTTCACCTAACGGCTGGGAAAGTAATGACACAGATCCCGTGTGTGTGTGCGTGCGCTCGAAGGATTGAACGAAAATTTCACAATTTGATAGATAAACCTGCTTTTACGTTGCCATAGTGATGCAAGGTGGTGGCTGTATCGGGCATCGGAACGCGGGGCCAACTGATGCTGATGTGTAAATTCATTTGTTCGTACGGACGCGTCCATGAATGCGTCACGTCGCCATCAGCATTGGGAAATGGCAACAAATGCAACGATCTGTGCCGTTTCCCGACAGCCACGGCAGATTAACAGACCGGTGGCGGCACATCATCCCTTCGGAACAAATTACGGAATGCGTATGAATTAAAGATGAAGCACACGGGATGGTCGCTGATGAGCGAAATATGAAAGTATCGATGCGTACTGAGAAAACCCTAGCTGGTAGCAGATCAGTCAAATCGACCAATCGGGCACCGGACCGGAAGGCACCACCAAGTCGACAGGCGATTGATTGGCGAGTGAGCTTTTCTTTTCGGAAAATTATTCACTGGGTGCTTCGCAATCGGAAAACGGTAAGAACTGGCAGCGATCGGACCGGTTGATTCGGACAGGAAAGCGTCCAGACGCGTATTGTGGGAATATCTGCAGTTCGTGATCGAATCGATCATGGTCGACCGGGTGTTGGTTTAGTGTGATGTGTGGATTCCATCGTTAATTGAATTCTCGTTCCTCGATTGGATGATGTGCCAACGAGTTATACAAAGTCGGAACTAGACAAATTTTGCCATACTTAGTCGGTGTTATTTTGTGTGTATGGAGTGCTGGCAGTACTAAAAGGGAAGCCTATGGTGAATTGAATTAAGAATCGACTTTCATATGTTTCATAAATCTTCAAAAGATCCAAAAATTTCATCTTTGAGCTTTTGTAATAAAATTTGTATTTCTAGTAAGCAATACTTAAGATATTTGGTTAAAAGGTATTATAATATGTAGAGTTCCCATTCATTCATTGAAAGCTAATAAACGCTTGACGCTGTTAAGACCAGTATTCACTTTACATTTGAGTTTCAGGTTGCTCTATATTTTGATATTTAATTTTATTTGAAAAATTGATATTGAAGTTTTATTATACAGAAACCATTGTTTATTATAAAGGGGTCTACTAGGAACCTAATAAGATGATCTGGATCATTGGAATATACAAAATTGTATAAAAAACGTTATCATTCTTGTGTTCTCCATTCTGTGCATATATTTTATTTTTCTGAAGCCGTTGACTATTCCAATGCTGAAACGTTTGTAAGGTCTTACGTCCTACTAGCGCTTGAACTGCAAGTAGTGATCGAACATATTTTTTACCGCCAACCATTGGAGTGCAAAAATGGCAGATACCGGCAAGTGAAATGTTCGACCATAATTGGATTAATAATTTATGAGTTAATGCAGGAATACGGCTAGTAATACGGCTAGTATGTGGCCGGGCCAATTGGCAGGCGGAACGAGGCAGACGCGTTCGCGCACATGGCGATTTGCACGCAGCGATCGGCCCGTGATGCAGCGGAAATCGATCAGCCACGTCACAAAAGAACGGGAAACTGTCCCGGTTCGGTCGACGGGCCAAACGAGACCAACGTCACATCAATCAGCGATGCGGACGTTTCACCCAACAGCTTATGCTGTTTTTTTCGCCCTTCGCCCCATGTTTCCACCCCGCAACACATCAGCACTCCTAAACCGAGGCTGGACGGACGTTTTGATGAGATCATTTCCAGTGGGACATGTTTCATAAATTAATAAAAAATTAGCAACGCTGCCGATTATTCCGATGTCGAAGACTCATTTGTTTCACATTCACCTGGCCTCCCTTGGGGCGGTGTTTTTCTTCGACAGTCGTTGCGGTCATTGATACGGGCGCGCGCGTAACTTGGTCGTCACCGTTCGCGTCTTCGATGCTGCGCAATCGGGAATTAATTGTTCAGTTATTTTCCAAGAATTTTAATTTTTAAAATTGGAATAATTCATTCGTGTCCCGGATCAGGTTAGCAACGGCCTGGACGGGTGTTTGTGGTGCGTGTTTTTGCTTGCCCCTTTCCCGATGGCCCAAGGCCCGCGGAGAAGGGCGGCTTACAGGTTTGTGCGTGCACACTTTACTTCTCTGACTCGGATGCCAACTTATGCTACGATTTCTTGCAGGTTTTCTTTTTCTTGGAAGCGTACGGGAGCTGGCCTCCATGTGTTTGTGTGTTTAAGAAGCATTTTGGTGGCGTTCGATAATGGACGTTTGTCAATGCGCTTGGCTGACAACCATAAGAGCCGCCATGCAGAAGCTGAAGTTGCAGTCCGATCAGAGTGGCGTCAGAGTTTCGATCGATCGATCGTTCGAATTGATCGATAGGATGTCCGTACGCAATGATGTTATTTGGTTTTTCGAATGGAAAAACTGACACGAAGGAAGAAAAACAAAACACATGTGCCCATGTGGCTGACCGGTGCTAAGGCACAGCAAGAACTGGGAGGTGGCCAACGGTGGACGAACGCGATAGAATGTTTAGGAGATAAAAAAACGCAAGAATTGAAACCAGATCATCCCTTAAGATTCTCAACAAGATCATAATTCATAGAACCTGATGCTTGACATTTCGAAAATATCGACAGCTCCTGCTCGGTATGCCATCCGGCATTGGACAATTAATCACGGTCGAACACGGCGTCGGAAGACGTGATCGCGTATCCCGTCCCTTGCCGGGCTCGGGTCGGGATTAGCTTGTTCCCGTTCTGTGTTAATTGACAAACAAGCCGGTGGACGGTGTTCGAGGTACAAAATTGGCATGTCACAATGTGAGTTTTGGGAAAAACGTGCCACCTAGGCCGGTAAAATCTTGCAAGCACTGTGATGAAAATTCATTAATTTAATCCACCATCTCTGTACACCGTTGTCTTCGTTGCCGTCGTGCAAATGGTGGAAAACTGATGGCAGTTAGAACGAAAACTGTCACACACGGAGACTACCTGCCGGAACGATTTGTTATGTCACCTTGGATCGAAAAGCGTTTCCACTACTACTGAGCAATACGAGCTTAATAGGGCCAGCCTTGAGCAACGCACGAACAGCTCTAGACCGAGAAATTATTAGCCCCGCCGTGATCGTGGTACGGAAAACCCGAGACGACATCTTGTCATGCCTCAAATCGGACGAGTACAATTTTTATGTTTGATTGATTAATTGTGGGCCAGACCAGTCGGGACGTAGGCGACGATAATTGGCCGTACCGTGTTTGTTAATGATGACAGTTTGTTCTTGGAGTTTCAAAGGCGTAGGTATTTAGTTGTTGTATTGGAGGCCATATCTATATGGTAAGAATGGTAGGAAATTAGGCAAGATAATTACAACGTGAGCATTAACGGTATTGGAAGTAACTTGATGTGTTCGAAACACTACACTTTTAATGTGGATGGCGTCAGTCTTCACACGAGAGAGTCGTTTCGAAATCTGAATCGACTCCAATGCAGTGCATTTCTTTTAATTTGTATATCCAAAGAACGGCAGTCCAGAAATTGTCCAAGGATATGGCGAAGATTCAAGAACACATACAATAAGAATGAAATATACTTAAATAAATGAGGAAATCAAACTGTATCTTATTTATTGTAAGAGTCCATTCCTATGTACCTCAAACAACGTCCTTGAGTGTCGTCGTAAATTCAGCTACGTCCGTACGCGTCATGACATCAATCGATGCAGTGGCGAAGTTTGCTGTCACATAACACTTTACCACATAAATACACAAACACACACACCGGACAACAACTCTTCGCCCAAAAGTGGTCAATAAACGAGCGATAATGAGGTTGAGGTACTCTATTCGTATGCTGTGACCAATCTTCAACACCGTGCAGGGCACGGAAGGGTCTTTACCTATTTGGAACTCCCCAACTGAGTGTGTGTGTGTGCAAATAAGCAACAGAGATAAAAATTATACAATTAATTAAGTGAAACCTACGGTGTCGTGACGATTCGCATGTCGGAATGAGCGAATGTTTCGCAGACCCAGCACCGGAATGGGCCGGGTGAGAGTAGCAAATTTGTCTCGGCACACCAGTCTCGGAAAGGGCCGCTTCGCTTCGGTATTTGATGTGCATAAATTTACTCCTATTGGGCATGACAAACCCACCGGGTAACCGTGTCACGGATTCATTAAGGCTGATACCTGCCTCCAACTGACCGATGACGGACATTGCTGCCGTTTGGTTGACGATTTGGTTGGAAAGTGTTTTTGCTTTTTTGTTTCTGCTGTTACTTGTTGTTCGTTCGTTTGGCGGCTTCACAATAAGACATTCGCGATCGGTATGGCGATGTCCGGTACTATAATGCGTAGTGTACGACATCATTGAGTGCCACCATTTGTTGTGGCCGTTAAGGGATAGATTCGTTGCGGTTAGTTTGCTGATAATTATACCTTCGAATGAGTCACGTTCTTCGGAACGTACGGGACGTGTATGTTGACGATGTTAACGATATAACGAATGTATTAGTATTTTCATCCATTATTTTTGTTGTAGTGTGTTTTTGTTTTGTTTTATAGCAGAGTCGATTCCTTACTTAGAGATCCAAAAAATAAACATATTGTATACCAATATTATATTTAGTTTTTTGTTTGTCTCTATGTATGGAATCGACTCTATCGTAGATAAATAAACCAATCCATCAAAAATATCTATCCTTCGAGTCCCAGGTCTTGAAAGTGGAAATTTTAGTCGTGTATTGTTTATTTTACCATAAAACATCGTACATATCTTCAGAACAGGAGTCGTACCAATGTTGCCATTATTTAATAACATCCATGCTACTTGTGTTCCATGATCACTTCACGATCAGCCGTACTCACGCAAACCCATCCCTGAACCCGGCTGTGAATAGATAATATCGTAAAATTTAACGGCACAATTTAACAGCACTACATTTGTAGCCGCTGCAAGCTCACTGACGTTTGATAGAGTTTGATGGCAATAAACTAAATGATTGTGTTTTTGTGTGCTTCCCGTTGCACCGGTCGTCCGAAAGCGAGGAGTTTTCTTTCACTTTGGTTAACTCTGTCGCTGCTACTGTGTCAGGCCGAGTGCTCTGCTCTGGTTATGTTATGCACATTCCATGGCATCGCTTCGGGGAGGCATTTCCTCCTGCTGTAATCAAGCGACTAAATCGAGCGTGAAAATAATAAAACAGCCGTCCCGTCGGGTCAGCCTCCGAGTTTTTTTTTTTTTTTTTACCGTCGCTGCATGTTCGTGGACTTCGTCCTGCTGTGCAACAGAAAAAGAAACTACGGGAAAGAGCTGATCGAAAAAGAAGAGTGCTAACAGTCAAAACGAGGGCTGGAGAAAACGTTCCGCGACATCCTTGTTAGTGAGCAAACGTGCGAGTTACAGCAGTCACGAAAGACGTCTGGGGCCCTCTGGCCGATTTGCGATTTGATGCTAGTTTTCAGCTTTGCTGTGAATGGAGGAAAAAAGAAAAAGCACCAGATAAAATGGCCAAACGTCGTCTTCCATTCGTTCGCTTGCCGGGGGTAGACTAAAAGAGTTGCAACGATTTCACGGTGGACTGGAAGGTTTCGTCTGCAAACCTAGCGAGGTAAATGAGCAGTGCAATGGGAAAATCGAAACATAATCTCATGCCTCTGCTCCGCACAGGCATGCACATCGTGCGCCCCTTCCAAAGCTCCCCGACGCCTATCACCGTGGCTTTGGAGCTGATGCTGAGCTTTGCATTTCCAATCACACGTTTACTACATTTTTACGACTTTTAGCACTCTCCCTTAGGGTCGATCGCACGAGTGGGAGCAAATCGCGGAGTGGTTTAATGTGGAAAGGTCTTGCTCTATCACTTCGACATGTACACGACCCGGTATGCACCTACAGTACTGCAACTATGCACATACACACACCCGGTGCAGAGGTATTAAGCAATTACAAATTAAGTTTAATTGGTAAACCGTTTCGGTCCCGTCCGGAGGGAACCTTCGCTAATGAGAAATATTTTAATTATAAAGAAGATCGTGACATAATTGTTTATCACATTCATGTTCGCTGTTTGCCATTGCCACTGTGGCGACGCAGTGTTTAAGGGGTGTTTGGGCGCCCAAACATCATCTTCTTGGCGATCGGCCATTTCCGTGGAAAAGAGGCTGGTCGCGTTACACGTGAAGCGCAGGCGATTGATTTAATTTATTACATTCTGTGAATTCACATTTACATTTTATTTGCGAAAAACGCTCGAGCACGAAGGTAGTGATGCCGGAACAATGCTAATGTGGTTGCTCCTTTCCCGGCCGAGTCAGATGCAATTTATGCATACGGTGAGTGGAGATGTGCGATTTCTGTGTAATGATTTTGTTTTCAGTCGTTGGACACTGCAGAGCTTGGGCCGAGCTGAGGAAAATTAATTAAAAACTTGTTGGAGTTGCGCAAAGAATTATGTTTATTGTTAGTTTAACGTTGATAATTCTTAGGACATTCTGTTTAATTTTTCTAACACACCAATATTTGGCTTTGTTCATTGTCAAACAGATTTGCATTCACATTTCAATCACCACACCGGTCCCAAGTCAATAACGTTTAACAGTGAACAGAGGAAATAAGAAATCTACATCAGTGCATAAATTTTTCAACTTCAGTTACATCGCTACCAAACAAAAGAGAAATCGAAATGTGACATTCCACCACGGAAAGGAGCACGCAACTTCGAAACGTTTGTAGCGCACGATCGCTTATTTCAATCAGCCGGCTGCTAAACATTGTTATTAATTAGCAAAAACAGTAGCTGACAGTTTCAAATGGTCCGCTAATTTCGACGGGAGGTTGTTGTTTACCGCGTTCGCCATCCTTCCGCAGCTTCCGCACTTGGGGGCTGCGTTGTTTTGTTTTTGGTTGCAAATACCGCGTTCGATCGAAAGTCTTTCGCGATCGATTTGAGGACGTTTCTCAGGCTTTCTGTCTTCATGCTGCTTTTTGGTCATGGCAGAGGCATTCTGGTTTTGGTTGTTTCATTGCGTTTTTTTCCGTACGACAGGAGCAACGTTGAGCCCGGTCGTTGGAGGTCGGATAATGATATTGTTGCTCGTAACACGCGCACACTCGGCCCCCGGGGGGGTTTCGGGCATTCTCGGTCGGGTATCGAGCGGCAAGGCGACACTTAATTGGATCACGAGAGTAGCGTTAGCAGCGACGGAAGCTACATCGAGCAGCTCATTCATCGCGATAAGCCGCCTGGTGAGCATAATAAAATATTCAAATTATTCCATCTCGCTTTGCGGCGCGTCGAAGCCCAGGTAGGACAGCCCGGTGCCCCGGGAACAATCTGACAAATGATCACCGATCTCGCTCGGGTTTGTCGATCGTTTTGCACTGTAGAGGGTCGCGATGGCGTGCTAACTAGAGATTCTGGTGCACATTTTCATCATTAATATGCTTGGTGGAACATCGCAGCGGACATGCTAGTCATGATTGTTCTGGAAATGGTAACGATTTGTGTAATTCGCAGTCAGCACCCACCGTACTGCGCCGTTTCAGTGCTAAAAAAAAAGAAAACCCAACACGTCACGCAGACGAGTGAGCACTTCCAAGAAGATCGCTTTGATGAAACAGTCCTTCAATGGTAAATTAGCAGCAATGTGCAGTACTTGTCTTGGGCAGGTTTTTGTTTTTTTTTCCACTCTCCCAGTTTATTTGCCAGCCAGTCGCAGCATTATGGGAGGCCCATTAATTAAAGTTAATTAATAATTCTCAAATGAGTTGACGATGCATCCCATGATGGAAGCCGAAGGTGCACGACGATGTTTAATGATGCTGTCGCTAGGTTTAACATAATTTAATTAGCGTTTAATGCATATCTCACTCGCCGGGCACTGTACTGAGCCGAAGCCGAACTCCTAGTTTGGACGTGCAGCAAGGACTCCAGTGCAATTGTGCCGATGTGACGAAAAGACCGATACTGACACATACTGCTTATCTCATAATTAATATCATAGTCACATTTTATGGGTGAATGAACAACGCACACACACACACAAACAACACACCTCGACAAAAGCTTGACGCTAATGGCGACGATGATTGCGTGCCGCCCGGTGGTTTATTATGCGACTTCGACACGCTTACAATGTAATTGACTTAACGCGTTGCTAAAACGTGAACCAGTCGGCCATGAGATTATTGCTGGATGGCTTGCAAAAAAAACAAAAAACAAATCAACACGCGACAAACAACAAACAACAACGCGTGCTGAGAGTTTTATTTCAAGTGTTTCATTGAAGTCATGTGACTGATAGAGAATCTGATAGTTTATGGTGGATTTTTTATCGAAGCGATCATTGGTTTTTGTTACAAAAAGAGTTCCAAAGTATGTTTACTGACTTTGGCAATATTTGAATTTAGTTGATCGTTTTAAATATTATCTACCATAGTCCATGTAAGTAAAAATTAAGTGATCTGCGATATTTATCAATGACAATGTTAGTTGTTTTCTGGCGTATTTTCAGCTAAAACGGTAGAATAGAATCACAATTCATCTATTGCCTGATAATAAACGCTTGAACAGATTGGGGTGAGTGGACACTAGACACCAATTTTAAAATTTGCGTTATTTACTTTGAATATCGTATGCTATCTAAAATAATTATTTATTAAGTCTTATTGGAGTTGCCCGGGAAGACCTTATTAAACGAATTAGAACTTTGGAATAGATAGAAATCTTTACTCATCATTGGGCCTTTAACATACAGTAGAAATACTATGCAGGAAAAGAAATGAGTAAATTCGTAAAAGACTTACCGTTAAATGGTTCCAGCTATCATGTAGCCTTGCATCATAAATCATTCTTTCACTCTGATTTAATTTACTAAAATGACCATTTTATTTCCATTACTGGTTAGTAAAGGGATTAAGACACAAACCTCTTTGGTAGCCATGATAGGTGTACGAGGAAGCGATCGTTATTGCCAATGAAAAATATATTCTTCACATTTGTTACAATATAATAAATCAGATACAATGATTGAGAAGAAAGCACGATAATTGCGTAATATTAATTTTGATATATTACTATTGACCTTCTCATTAAATACCCCTCAAACGCCATATAACATTTCTCCACGTGCTGAAAATGTTCCACAAAAAAGCACTCACTCACACATACACATATAAACACTAAATTTGGTGACAGTGGAATAAAAAGCCCAACGTGCGCTGAAAGACAAAAGGCACTGAGCGAAGGAAACGGCACAACCGGTACAAAAACTTTAAGGCAAGAAGTTCACAATCCCTTCACTAATTGGACAAAATTCCTCCGAACCGTGGCCGTAAATCTCGTCGCGTCGATTCGCGTTTGAAAATTTGCTACCGTTTTGTGTGTGTGTTTTCTTGTGATGTAGCTGATGTAGCTCGCATTTGTTGACGTTGTTGAGGCTGTCGGAAAGGCGATCGGGATGTCGGAATAACGGTGCGACAGTACGGTGCTGCACAGGATCCCCGTAACGAAATAGGGATTGTCATGGCAGGGTGTGTTGCGGATTCGTAAGAGCTTAAGGAAGTTGGACACTAACCACCGAGTGCTTCTTGGAAATCATTAAACGAGCCACAGTGTCCTTGTAGCTAGAAAGAGATTTGTGTAATTCTGAATGAGCGCGAGGGAAATTAATCCGTGTCCTTGATTTCTAATGACAATTTCTTGGTATTTTTTGTAACTCATGTTCTACGTGTAACAATTAAAAACAAAAAATATTAAGCATTATTATATTATTGCCATTAAACCATTGTCGTCCATTTCGAAGGAAATTCACCGTCTATTTTAGAACTGTGCCTCTGATGGAAGATTTCGTTGCATGGCTCAAAAGGTACGTCCGTACCTAGGTGCTACCAGAATACGTCAGTATGCGGAATGATATGATTGGAATTTTATTAACAACCGTCAACGTGGACTGCTAACCAGACCAAAGTATTGCAAACATGAAAAGCCGAGACAGATTACGTACAAGCGCACGGGAAAGCTGCTAAAGTCAGTCATGGTACGGGAACGAAAGCTGCCTGGGAAGCTTTGCGAGTGGATGGCGTTTTGTGAGTTTAATTGTCTACGTTTGCTTACCAAAGTTTTCTCGGAAGGAAATCAATCAATCGGACGGCTGTGTTGAGGCGAAGGGATTTTTTGTTTGTTTGTTTTGGTTAAAGGGAGCAGTAAAAACTGGAAACTCCACCAGGGACTCCGCCGGGGGAACCGTTTTGTACTGTGCGGTAGCACTGAAAACGAAACATTGAAAAAGGGTGACAGAAACAGCGCATGATCCGCTGCATAAATTATTCTAACGAACTTCTCACAGTGGAGTTAGTGCGCAGTGTGTTAACGCTTTCAGCTCCACAGTTGTTGTGTTTTATCCGGCCGGGATGCAGCAGTTTGAAGACATAACAATAGTATCCCGGTGACTGTGGTTCATACCTGGTCCACCGATGGCATGAATCGGTGTAATCGTATCGGTTTAATCGCCATTGTTGACCCTACCAACGAGTGACACTCGCATGTATCCACGTATCGTATCGGCCGTAGTTCGTCCCGGGCCCATCGTTCAGTACCTTTTGTCTTGGCCCTCCCCCCACCGGAGCTTTCGGATGAATTGAGATCCGTTTTTTTGCTGCTCCCATGCTCTGCATACAGATCATTATAAAGCAATATAAATATGCCAATTAGTAAAAATAATAGTGGCTTATAATAAAATAAAATAAATCATTCGATCGGTCAGCGTAGATAGGGAAATTGTCATCATTTTATTTGACTGCGTATTGTTTGCGTTTCGAGCGATGCCACTGGGGTTTTGCGTTATTGTTGTGCGCTTCACCGTTTTACATAAGTGCGCAATCAGTGTATCAATGCACACACATTGGCAGTGGTGGAATGGAATGCAATTTCACTCATGCCGATCAACCAAGTAGAACTGCCTAATAAGGCGTTTAAGGCAAGAAAAAGCTGTCGAGGAATGTTGTTGAATGATGCAGACGTATAAAAATAGTGATGAATGTGTAAAAGGTCTTTGAATGGTAAATACTACAAAAATATTACTATTATATAAATTAGCCATAAATAAAAACTTGCTTTCTATTTTATAAAACAATATTTCTTGTGTTGTACAATTCAAGTAGGTCTTATGTTGTTATTGTTTATGAGACAGGTCATATAAGACTTATTTTACCACGCAGCTGAATAGTCACAGTCCTTGTATAGATTAAGGTAGATAAACAAAAGAATTCATTAGAGCGGGTTTTTGTATTTTGTAATCCAAAATATTCTGAATGCTTTACTTATAAGATTTCCAACATAACAGTTTTTTTGTATTAATCGTCAACATTTAAATCATAAGCTCCAATCGCTGAAATACTGTGACAATTATTCTTACTAACGTACGTTAGAGAACAAACCTTGTAATATAATATGATTTGTTTATTGAAAAGCGTGTAGTGTAGCTTTGATTTGAGGTAAAGTAAAACATACCACTAATATGAATTAATTAAATCATTAACAATAGGAAATTAATTTTCCAATTCCTAATGTAATGACCACTTAAAGCTCGTTTTTGAGAAATTTGTTATGGACTGCCGAGTTCACACAAAATATTGGTACAACAATCTCACTAGCACTCAGAAATCAAATGTAAAAAATGGTACCACCTAGCAGAACAAATACATAAATTCCATCAAATTTTATAATTCTTAAACTAAGATGATAAAATAAAATATTCCACTTGTATAGGTTTATCCTTGAATCTACATTTGTGAAAATTGTGATTGTTTTATATGTTTGCTAATGCTCGTATGTTAGAGCAACACGGTGGCCTAGGACTTCGCGCATAGGGCGTCGCCAGTTTGATTCAGGATAGCCTCCGAGGTGTTCGGGGGTTCGAATCCTTTACCCCAGGATTGACTAATCCTTGTTACAGGTAAATTCAAGTCACTGAGCCACAAATGGCAGGCCAAAAACGAGTAACAACTCACTCTCCCAGATTGATTTATTAGAAGAAGTGCTTTAAATTCAGATTGAAATGAAAACCCTAATTTGATTGAGGTAAAAAAATATTTAATATAAGTTTTTAATTTTTGTGAAACATCATCCATTATTTTATAATTCTGTACAAACACAATTCCACGCACAATAAACGAGTTTAATAAAAAACAGTGTGTAAGATAAACAAATTAGTTGGATAGTTGTAAAGTTTGGGGTATACCAAATTCAAAATTTATAAGAAAACAATAAACTATTGCACTTACAGATTCTTTTCAAAAAACGGTTCAGGCGCTAATCATACGGGAATTGTATAAAACAAATAAACTGACTTTTTATGAGTTTCTCCTTTTTGTTTAATCTTTTCCTTGTATGAATATCTCTTAAAACTGATAAAATTGCGTTCAATGTGTTACGTACATCGCTCATAAATTAAATTCCATTTAACATACCATATTATGTTTATCGTTTAATTATCTTTGCTACTTGGAACAACTTTTTGCCTACTCAAATTAGTGCAATAATTGAGTATTATCATGTAAAGTAGTTTCTGCTTTCAGATGCACTCGCATCACACATTCTGACTCCGATTAGCTGCAATATGCACCGCTTGTTTCGGATTTCCTCATTCCTCCCCCCCCCCCTCTTCCACCCCCTCTCCGTGCTCTGGCGAGATGTGCATCGATTGGCTGCCCGATTGAGTGAATTTTATTCGTGATCAGGCGTTTGTCTGTGTGTTTGCGTATGGTGGAGAGGGTGCAATTTGTAGCACCCTTAGCGTCAAAGCGCCATTGCTGCAGCAGTCGCGTAGCCATCGGCATTGACGGGTAGCTCAGTCCCCTCGGTACTACTGCCCCGTGTAACGACACTTAAGCATCGATCGCGTTGAAGCGTGCAACGGTTCGGTCCAGGCCAGATAAGCTCCGCTTACTGCCTTTCCCCGCTGCTCAAGTTAAGTGGGGTGGTAACAAGGTGGAGCATCGATCTGTGACCGCATACGCACACAGTGTGCGCACGTTCTTGTGTGTGTTGGTGTGGTACAGCGCAGTCGCGAGATGCTGATCGCATCAAAAGCACGTGCATCGAAGAGGGGAACAAAAGTGAATATACAGCCCGAAAGTATATAAGCCGTGTAACTGTGTGAAGCTTCGCGATTAAGCTTTTTATTGATAGCGGTGGGGGAGAGTGCTTTTGCAGCGCCACGATTGGACAGCGAAGTGTGCGTTGTGTACGATCTCGGCGATCAATTCGTAGCATTGATGGGTACGGCCGATCGCACATAAAGTTAGTGGAATAGGAATGGCATTCTGGGCTGCTATGTGTGTTTGCTTTTTTTTCGTTTTCTGCACTGAAACACCTTGACATAACAACCGTACCATAAACATAACCATTAAATCAAATTAAGACATTCGTTCGTGCCCGTTATTTGTTGCCTCCGGAGAGTTGATTGTTTGTGGTTCCGTAGACAGTGAGCGCTTTTTTCCTTCTGTGGTTTGTTTTTCTTACCCTTATCCTCAGCATAATTGTGCCTCGGAGTGTATCACGCTTCATAATCAACGTACAGGAAAATATTTGCCATCTAGCATTTTTAACAACTAATCCCTTCGACAATTGACGATTGTTTTTTTTTGCGGTCATGTCGGTTGCACCGAGTTTTATGAAGCGCCATTTAGATAGATCGACGACGTTATGAATCTCTCGCGGGAGAATTGGCAAATTCCACCACGCGATTGGAAATGGTAGTTAAAAATCAACATCGTTTGATGTCAAAATCCTTTTACTTGCCTCCTATTCCTAACCCAAAAGGCTGCTAGCTTCACTGAACACAATCGCTCAGAGTACAGCGACAGGAGCCAAGCGTGTAGGTGGAATGCAAAAAAAAGGGGAATTGACGACAAAACAGGATTACAACCGGCTTAAGCCTAAGTCGATCACTAAATCCAATTTAAGTTTGTTGTTATCTCGTTACGGTCGCCTCTCGGTTTTCGCATAGTTTCGCAAGACAGCGTTATTTTGCAGGCGCATTTGTAGCCAAGGATTTGTGCTGGACTTTTCTCTCGTCTTCTGGTTCCTTTTTTCGTGGTACGCTCCGACTACCGACGGTTACCGGTTACGGGTTATTGTAAAATTGAACTGAAGCGAAATTTGTAATCTGCTTACGGGAAAAGTGCTTGCCTGACCCGTCGTGATGAGTCGAGAGCTTGGTCCTGTGCTTAAGGGAGTTCCTTTCATTTTTTTTCTGCTAAGCCTTGTTGGCCTGTTAAGAAAAAGGCGAGCTTTGCTTCTGGCTCTGAAAAGGGAAAACAAATATCGCCAAACAGAAAGAAAGCCAGTGCTAGTGTGTGATGGCAAACTTTGGACTGACTTTTGACGGCATGTAAGAGCATGTGGAAGGTGTATGGTTATTTTGAATTCGAGCTATTGCTTGGTGCGCATCTTACCAGGCGAAAGTATTGCAAGATTTTAAAATGAACGACAAAATAAATCTCTTTTTTTATTTAACGAAGCATTTGAACCAACTTACGACCGCTAAGGATGCTTTCCGTTCGCTGTTTGAAGTCAAAAACCCGCTACGAGGTTGATTGATTTATGACATGCCCCGAGTGCCAAGTCTCATTTGAAAACATCCGAAGAACCTGCTCGAAGATGCTCCGCAAAGGTTCACGCCACAGCCTAAAACTGGAGGCGTATTAGCGTAATGAGCATCGGGTTTAATGAGGTTATTTTCGTTGGAAGAGAATCATCAAGCTATGGTTCCGCTTCAGACAGCTTGACGACAGTTGTCATTGTGTTTTATAGGCTATTAAATATTTGTTTCTATACTCAGACGCACGGGATTTCTAATAAGTATACGAAACTTATTATACGAAAATATACACTGTGCTGTACATGGATCGTGGTCCAGAGTGCCATTATGGCCACATTCTGGCGCTAAACAATCAAACACGTTTATCAGTTTCATGAATAATGCGACGGATATCGAAACGAATGTCGAAGATTGAACGATCGCGCATACGGCATGATTTGCATGCGTTTGTTTCGAACACGGAGATAAAATAATAGTCATTGTTTTGCCAATGTTCGTGCCTGAGTGTCAACGAGTAAACAATCGTTTTTATGAATATGCTTGCAAATTGTTTTCACCTTTCGTTTCGCAATTGTGGTTAAGGATATGCGAGCGTTAGTTTTTATATCGCGAATTCCCGTGTCCTTTCCAGCTGCGGTATGAAAGGGGCCCCTTTTTTGGGCAATACTATTACAATTGTTTTATATCACTAGCATGCGAAAGAGATTAAGTCAATAATAACATAACATCGCGTGCAAAAGCACTTTTAAAGAGACGGAAAAATCCCGATTGCCTAAAAAGACGGGTTTCCGCAGCATCTTGTGTGCACATTGGGGCGAAAGAGCGCTGCTTAGGTGGAAGCAGTGAAAAGCATCGATAAAACGGCGATGAATCGTTTACGCGTTCGGCATAAAGGTTGCAACATGAAAAATAAATGCAAAGTCGTGCCCAATAAATCATAACCCATTCCGCAGGAAGGTTTGCTTTCAAAATGGTGTTTCTGGATGGCCGTAGCATCATGCGGCAAGAAATTTCAGAAGAGAGCGCAGCAAGAAGCAAGAATGGATAATGCTTTAGTGTTTCGATGTAGTTTGCGCTCACTTACGGCGTTGGTAAACGGTTTCAAGAGGATGAAACAAATATTTAAACTGTAACCATCAATACCCACTTTAGTTTGTGATTGTGATGCATAAATATTGTATCCATATTATTGCAACTCGAACTCGAACACAATTACATTGAAACAGAGATCCATTTCAATCATATAGTATGTGGGTACGTAACAGAATCGAAATTGAATTAGCTTTTTTTTGCATTCGGTAACCGCGGGGTCGGGTTTATGCGATCGCTGCATATTCAAATACATGCGGCACTATTTTCATAATCAGGCGACAAAACCCGCTCGAAGCCACTCGCTAAAGCGGGCACTGAAGGTTGCATTTTTGCACTGGGAGAGGTTCGCCACTCAACTGCGGTAGGCAAAATACCTAAAGTCGCGTTCCGGAGGAGTGTTTCATCTGTTGACTTTAGTTGTGTGAGGGAACGAGGGGTGTGTGTGTGACAATCGTGCGGCAATATGGGAGGGTGGAAATGGAAAACAAATAAAACTGCACAAAACCGAAAAAAAAACACACACACACAGTCAGGGTGGAAAACGGGTGAAAAAGGTATCGCCAGTTAATAAAGACATTATAGTCATGCTGCCAACTTGACGTCTTGGAGTTTGTATTGCCTTCCCCTTCCTCTTAGTTGGGAGTGTGCAGGATATGCAGGGTACCGACAGGGCAAATGCAGTAGTTAAAACAGACACGAAATGGAGCCCGGACCCGGAAAGGAAGGGTGGGAAGCATTGTTGAAACTTTTTAACACAAAATGTTTATAGCCGAGCACAGGGTAGGTATTGCTGATGGTTCGCGGTTTATCGGCCAGGCCAGAAGGGTTAGGAAACAATTTCCAGTTCAACTCTTCTTGTTCACGATTGTTGCTGCACGACATGGAGTGCAATAAAAGAAGGAAAACAACAGAAGGTGTGATCGTGTGTGTCGTGAAAGAAGTGAAATTCTTCTTCTTGTGAAACGGTACAGTAAAGAGAGTAAACTTTTGGGGTACATTAGCATTGCAAATTGCTAAGAAAAAATAAATAGTTTGAAGATTCTATCTTTCATTAACCATAGAAATATGATCTATCATAGCTATTCCAAAGATAGGTAAGTGTATTAGTGATAATTAATTATGGCACAATTTGATTTCTCCGGGTGGCATGGTTGCCTTTTTTATTGTGTACTTTTAGAGACATTCTTTGTTAAAAAAATAATACTCAACAGATATGTTCTGTTAGGTATTTTTTGGTTGAATTCTTAATAATTTGTAATTAGACGACAAAGAGATATAGAGATTAGACTTCTAAAATATAGTTCACCTAAGAGATAAGTATCATCAATACTTCCAGAAAGCCTTTTCTTCTCCAGAAGATTCCCACACGAACGTTCGTTGATAACATTAGTTTGGCTTGGAGCTTTGTAGTTATTATTGTTATGTTTTATTGCAGTTGCCAGGATTACACTTCCCATGCTTCAGAGGGCGCCTCTTCGGCGATTGAACACTGAAATACATAACAGTCATGGCATGCATTACATGACAATAACGCGGTTATGTCAATTTATGCCTAACTTCCAGATTTCTTGTAAAATTGTGTACATTTTCGTTTGATCTCGTAAAATCTATTGATCCTCCAGGTTTTAGGAGCATAGCATATGGTTCAGGTAGATTCAGATAAAAAGAGTCTGATGTTTTTAGCGTACAATACGGAGCAATTGAAAACTTCCCTTAATTTGTGGAGTAATTTAGCTTTGCTTTATCCGATGGACATATTTTTATGTTTTGTCTTTAAACCATTAAGCACTTCGCTAAACAGATCTTCTTGAAGCAATAAGTTCGATAACATGCAACGCCATTATCTATCATTAGCAGACTGACATTTGTTATGGCATCATAATTGCTTCATTCCATGGTTCAAAGTCATTGGGGTATAGATTTCCGTGCGCGATAATACGTTGGTGAATGCAGCGTCGAAAAGAACATTTTGCTTCCCGAGTTCCCTGCATTTGTTTCCAGCTAACCTGGGGTTCTTGTTCGTTTAGACACGCGTCATAAAAAGGTCACCGAGCGTAGTGGAATGCATCAGCTCGCTGGCGGGTGTTCGTTCAGAAGCAGCGAACCAAACGAGCCGACAGCGTAAGTTAATAACTTTTCACTGATTTATTGCTCCATGATGCGACCAGCTTTACAGTTGACCATTTGAAGTTATCGAAGCAAAAGCGGTAAGAAATGGGGTACGCTGAACCTGTTTCGGGGTTTTCTTCCAAAGCCAAATGATCATCCACGATCCACGCCCGGATGCCGCCGGAGTTGAAATAATAAAATCATAAATTATGACATATGATTAACCGATACGACACTATTTCGATGCTAATGAGCATCGTCCAATTGGGAATGCTCCCGTTAAGCGGTATTACAGAAGATCGATTTTGGGTGCTTCTAATATGGTCTATAAACATTTAGAGCAGAACGGCTGGAACAACGGCAAAAATATGTACTTCTAGTGATGATGGTTCTTCTGGATCCTGAACCACATTGAGATTTCTAATTTGTTTGTGGCGGTTTCGCTTTAGTCTCGGTGTGAGAGCTCTTTTTTTGGACAGCAGATAAGCGTTGATTTATTCCTTTCCTCGCGCATGGGAATGATATGGTGTTTGGGAACTGGAGTGTCGCTAGTTTGAATCAGTTTTGCTACTGAATGCAACACAGTTGGTACCAGCTGGAGAATATCGTTGGAATTTGGTAGGTTAGTAGGCGCAGTATCGATCGTCGAGAACTAGAGAACAAATTTACGAGCCATGTTTTGGGCCTGGTGTCCAATAAGTCATAATTAGACGACCGAAAAATCCGTACATATGTTTCTGTAAATGAGAATGGACGCTACCTGACTTTATCTCAACTCTATCGAACGCTTTCATACAATGTGTAAGCGTCTCATATGGTTTTCCGTTTGAAAGGCATCTTACGGATGTCGGATGCAGTTGTATGCAAAATATTTGCCCTTCTAAGGTGGTCAACATGGCACGTGAGATAACCCGACTTGCTGACTTCCTGGTGTGATAAGTAGGGTCAGCCGATAATCCAATCAACGATCCCATCGGTAAGCGGATTAACCCAAGAGCGTGCACGAATGGGTGGGACAGACAAGGCTGTGCAGTGACTCGGAACTTGGGATTTTTTTTTTCGGGGGCGGTAATGTAATAATTAGATGTAACGCCTTCCCGGAATCAACTAACTTTTACACCCCGTGGACATAAGCACCAGGTCGCCGGGTGCGAAAAGTAGACAAGCACAGATACACAAGAGCTTTCGAAGTTTGGTACGTCCAGCTTCAATCTTGACGCTTGGTAATTGAAATGCAAAAGTATTGATGATTTATGACTTCGAATTATTATGGAAGTCTTCCTTTCTTCCATGCATATCCTCAACATTGATAGTAAATTTGCTTCGTATAACTTCTTAACTCAACATTTCAACATCTGTGCTTTTTCCTCTTGACAGACTGAAGAATGTAATTCGCATATCTTAGTGAAGGTTTTGTGGTCTATTGTGATGTCTATGTTTTTGTTTTTCTTGGACGATTGTTATCTTTAAGGTCTTATGTACTACTGAGTTTTATGCACAAAATTGCCAATGTAGCCTGACTATCCATGATTACACGTAGATAACCTGCCTTTTTAAAAATTATCATCCACATTCTACTGATAAGAATTATCAACCGTTTGGTTGCTCATCGTAGCGTTTATCATACTTATGCTTTATTCATGATCCGGTTCCGATACGTTAAAATTTGATGAAGATAATCGTAGCTTATAAAGCGATTTTCCAATCAAAGTGTGTCCGCAGCCCGAATGTGAAGCCCGAATCGAATGAGGCTCGGTAAAGCGACAGCTTCCGCAATTTTCTTCGTAACGAGTCGGTTATAACGTGGCTTAACCGGAGATAATTTCCAAGTGGATTTTTTTTTCTTTTTGGTGTGGTGTAGTGCGAAAAGTCCAAATAACTGCCGCACAGTGATAGAGAGATAGAGCGAGCGATTTATCGTCATTATCACACGCTGCCACCATCTCATCACGTTCGCACTTGGCTGCACATCGTTGGTCTATCCGTTGCAATCAAAAATGTGTTGAAAAATTTATATAAAATCATTAACTTTGATCACTGTAATCAGCCCAGTTCCAGCGTGGCCTGATGCCATGCTTGAGGATAAGTAATTTTCAACAACGATTTGGTTTTGGGTGGTGATGAGAGGGGGGGGGGGCAAGGGAGCAAATGGAGGAGCTGCTGATGGTTCACAGTTTCTGCTGGTCCATTAAACGTGGCCATGCGATAACGGATTGAATGTTGGTTATGATGACTGTCGCTCAAGTCAACCAGAAACATAAGTTCAAAGAGACCACTTGCACGGTGTAAGTGTGAGAAGCACTGAATTGTAAGGGTGAGCTGAAAAGGTGTTTAGTTCATTTTAGCGTTGAAAAAATTCTTTAGAAATAATTTAAAAGCTATTTTAAATTTCCGTTTAACCAAAATCTCGCATTTTGTTTTTTATTTTTCAAATAAATCATAATACATGGATCGCTACATGGCATCTAAGCAACATAACTGAATAAAATTATTGAAATCTTTTTTAATAATTTATTTTATACATTTCATAGAATACTTTTTAAATAACAATCACAACACAAAATCTCACGAAACTATGATAAGAAGTTGCGTGAACTTTACACGCCTCCTTTGCGTATAAATGGAGAATCAATCATTATGCGGTGTTGCAATTTGTGATCTTCGACCATAAAATTACATTATTAAATTTGTGATCGCGGGAAAATTGATCGATACCCTCGATCACCGGCGCAGCCCGAAAACCAGTTATTTAGCAATCCTTTCGATTCCACACACGTTTCACGCATTAATTTCATGTGAGCGTTTCATTATATTAAGGGAAATAGTAATTTGTGAAAATTATGCTCATCGTTAGCTGTTATGAATTGATTTGGTGGTGGTTTCGCAAAATGCAGCCGTTTAGTTGATGATCCACGAAAAGATGCTGCAAATGAAATGGAACTCAATTATTGACACATTGGCCCGGTGGAGTGAAACAAAAATGCTTTGAGGAAAGCAAGGAAATTAACTCTAAAACAGTATTTTTTTGTATTTCCTGGACGCCTTTATCGAACACCAACCCTCGCATCTTTAATGTATACAAATTGATTACAACTTTGCTTTTTTGCGATCGCCAAACAAAGGTTTTTTTCCGGTTCATATTTACGATGTATTAAATCGTGCTGATTGAAACTATTCCTATTGCCGGTACCTTTAAAGGCAAGGAGTTATTGCCATATTAGCTTTGTATGGGCTCATAAATGTTTTGCCTATTTCGCTTGGGCACACAGCTCGGTATTAATTAGTTCAAGTTAATAGAGTAAACAGTCGGCCCACAGCCACAGCGTTATTAGCCAGTGCGATGTGTTTTGGGTGCTTTGTCAAGATTTTACCTCGCTTTTATTAGTCAATATAGTCGGTGTGAATTGAAGCTAGAGGTTTCTTTCATGATTGCCGCCAAACAAAAGCCGCCAGTGTGGATTCGTTTTTTTTCCATTAAATGCACGCTTTCCTTCCCACCAAAAGTACCGATCGGGTTTAAATAGGCACACAATCTTGACAAAATAATCTGTCATCGAAAATAGAACACAATTATGAGCGCTTATCAAACGGAACTATTGCTTGGAGTTTTGCTCAACATCTATGGCAAACGTATAAAAAAGAGTTTTCCTCTTGCTTACATACGAATCACAGCAATCTAGCTAAGGACAAAATTTCAACGAAAAAATGAAACGCTTATCAAATGGCCGAAAAATGCGACCCAGCATCAGCCAGACAGCGTGGACGAATTTCAATTTCTCCACTAATTTACGCTAATTAGCTCATGCTCAATTAATCATTCGGAGCACTTCAAAGCGTTGACCATGGACTTAGGATGAAGGTGACGTCATCGCTTTTCCCGCTTGGGTTGTCGTTTTGTCAACCGCATTGGTCAGTGGTGGACAAGTTGTAGCTGTAGCTCATTTCACATTTTTAATGTGTCTCTTTTTGGAAATTGAACCGCCTCACTTAGTGGTGGATGATGTACTTCGGACCTGAGAGAAATGTCTCTCTTTCGTTCCAAATTACGAACGTTTGTCGAATGAGTGAGATGCATTATAAGCTTCAGAATTTTTCCTTTAAGAAGTTTGTCGACCACTGACATAGGTCCTACGATTGTAGCGTTACAATGATTGTCATATATGGGTTCTGTTAATTTCACACAACGACGAGAGTTTACAAGTCGACCACACAAGAAAACACGTTTGAAAAATGCCGATCATACCATGTAGCGCTAGTTGACGCTAATGAACAGAGATCCGATTGCTCATAAACTTTACCAGAGTGTTTCGAATGTTCGAATGTGTTTGGAGTTAACATAATCAAATTCTTTATTTGGAGCGAATTAAAAAATCACAACATCAACTACTTGAAGTCTCACAACAAACTGGAAAAGACAATAGAATAGTATTTAATGCGCTGCAAATATCAAACATACTGTTGTTTACGAGCAGCTAGGGTATGAACAAATAGAGTGATCAAGCGTTTCTTGCACAACACGAGTTTAATGAATCGAATCGAGAGCGATGAAGTATCCCGATCGGTTCGATGCGTTTATGAATCAACCTTCGAAGCAGATCGATTGGGTTTGCGCGGCACGATTGAATAATTAAGACCTGAAGTTCAATCAAATTGACACTAATTATCAGTTTTATGCACCAGCGATAACCCATTGAAATGGATTGCCTCGGCGTCTGTGACCAGGATGTTGAAACAAGCTCTCGAAAGTGAGCCAAGGAACTGGTTGTCACACAGCCGCACGCTGATTGATGGACTGAAACTGCATGGCAGAACGGCGATGATAAGACGTAGTAGGACCCTTGTGATCATTCCTTATCAGTATAAAGTAGTTAAATACTGACTGTCATCGTAATGTCCTACAAAGGATAGGTATTCCCGAGACGGCGTCCAGGGGAAGTAACACAAAATCCGTAATCACATCATGGACACATAAATGCCGGTGTCCTCCGTCGCTTTGATTGCCAATTTTCTTCACCCATCATTAATATCATTATCGAACTGGTGGAACTGAAATTGAGTTTTTATCCTATTACTATGCACACCTTTTGGCGAGGTTACGTATGAGGCCTCGCAGCAAAAGCGCAGCGCAAATTGGTCAGCAAATTTGTTGATCGATTACCATCATTATGGAAACAAGGCGTTGGGATCGATAGCGACAAATTGAATATTGCGCAAAGGCATCGTATCCCATCGATCTCCTCGAAGCGAAAGGGGGTTTTTGTTACCAAATAACTTCATAGCTCGCAATACGCTTCTTTTTTTTGTAAATACATTTTTAAGAAGAGAAAAAGATGATCAATATTTTTTAAAAACTGCAATTGCTTTCTTTTTCTTTCCTCTAGAAGTTTAAGTAATTTGACATATATACAGGATAGAATAATTTTGGAACAATCTGTAGAGGTATTTATAAACAATGCAGCATGGATAATTTAACTGAAATTTGTCTACTTTTTCTTTTCTACACCAGTGTTTCTCAAAGTGGCCCTAATTCTCAGTAGAGGGCGGTTGCATGTTGTGCTCGAATGGACGCTGGAAGGTTCAAATAATTACTAATGAGCAATAGTCTTTACATTGTGATTTTAATATAGTACGAAGCCTGCGTTTCTTTTAATTCTTCTTTTTATTTTTGACAGCTTAATGCTATACACGAACCTATCAATGTATGGAAAATAGCCGAAAGATTCTTTATAGCATATCCTTCATTTCACCTAATAAAATAAGAATTCAGCTTTATCAATCATGAGCAGAATAAAAACTCACAGGCAAAATTCAAATTGAAGTAGAAGTCAAATGATCAAAGTATAAAGTATTGAAGAATTTAGTAAGATGACTTCTGTATGTTGATGAATTCTAGCAGAAGAAAATCAAGGAAAAACGTAGTACACATTTAATGAAATGAATATGCAAAAATACATTTTTTTTTCGATACGCCATCTTCCAATTGGTTTATTCATCCAGGAATAGTTTCATCTTGAACGATTCCAATGCATACAGTAAAACCAAAGCGTGGGATCGTCCCGGTGGCAAAGTAGCTGAAAAACACTTTTATCCCTTGTTGTGTTTGGTGCGTTTGGATAATTTCAAATCAAACATACATAATAACGTAATTAGCACCTTTACCCTAACCCATTCCCGCCGACATTGGGCGCTGCCCGTGTTGAGGCGGCTTTGTGTGTGGTCCGGTGCTTCCGGCCGGGTCCGGTGCTGCCGGATGCCGATGCTTGGCACAAATTATCGCACCGACCGTACCGTGCGGTGCAACGCGATGACGTGCTAAATGGCCGATTGTTGTAATAGCGCGCAACACAGCACGGGCAAACAATATAATTATTCAGCCTCAAACGCGACGAACGCTAATTGTTTTAGCAAACGCATGTCGAATGCATTTCAACGCATCCGATCCGCAGCCTCTGCTGGGTGGGCAAATAAAACACACGGTGCAAGGGAAAAATGGATTGGCCGCATGGTGCAGCACGTAAAGTTGTGCGCTACTTTCGACACCGGTTGCGCGCGGCGGTTAAATTAAGCTGTTAAGTGAAGCTACTATTGATTGTATTGTTTGTTCATTCCAATGCCTGCCTAAAGATTCCATCATTTTGCAATATGCGGACAACAATAGTAAAAAAAATACACTTAAACAGTCCAGAAAAAGTATACTTTAAATTTTAATTATTGATTCGCAATTTGAAAAGGAGAATATCAAACAATTATTTAAATTATTATAAATTTTGAAAGTTTGAGATTGAAATAAGAACTTGCATAATTGAAGAAAACAAAAATTGTAATAATATTTTTTTTTGTAGATGTAAAACAGAATCTTCTTTTAGAAAAAATGTCCTACAGAGTGAATAAATAATATCTCTGCTCTATTGCCACCCCTTGAAATGCTTAACCGAAATGAGTTTTACACTTTTTATTCAATTAACAAACAAGCGAACGAATAAGCAATTGTTATAGGTGCTCGTGCTAGCCTTTTCACCGCGACATATGTGTATGTGTTCAATGTTAATTTTAAATCTCACTTCCAACCCTACTTTTTAGGATTCTTCCAAAGCTTCTCAACGGTTTTTATCGCTAGCGCAAGATTGCCGCCATTCTATCGCCATTCAGGCGAGGTTCGCCCGGATCATTCCCGATCATTACCATGCTATTCATTTAAATATGTTCCCTCCATTTATAGTGAGCCATCCCCGACTCGACGGATGGTCATCTGTTGGATCAGGCATACGGGTTACTGGTGATGGTGTTAGTGACAAGTAGTGTTTACTATACGAATTTATAAACGATAATGTTAATCATCGTTCTACCGATTTTGTCTAGCAGCCAGGCAGCAGCCGGGATTGCCGCCGCCGACTCGGCAGGGTGTCGGTTAGCAACCCATCCGAAAGGCAAAGGGATCCGTACAACAAACTATCCTATGATGAGGACCTATTGTGTTGTACGAACGCGGGTAGTTTTTGGAAAATTTGGAGTTAATTGTTTGTTTGACCAGTTGCAGCTATATTGATGGTGATAGTTCAGAAAGAAAATAAAAAGTTCACCATTTCATTTCAAGCAGCAAAATAATTCCAACGTGCACGAACGTTTCGGACCGTTCGGAGTTAAACAAAATAAACAAACACAACGCTGACTGATGATCATGCGTTGGCCGTACTGTTCATTGATTGTAGTCGCGCATGCTCATTATTCATTCAGTACGGGCCACGGATTTGTCGATTACTGGATGTTTTCTTTGTAGGGATTGGCGTGAATGTAGTTTTTAAGAAAAGCTTATCAATTAATGATTTCATGAATCACGTATTGCAGCAAGTGCCTTTTGCATTGTAGCATAGTCATTCCTAGCGGTTATGAGTTTGTATAAACTATCATTTTCTAATTTGAGACAATTTTGGCGTACTGTACAAATCAAGCGTAGCAATTGGACTTTTGTATTGTAAGCTTCATAAACTATACAATTGTGCGTTTTGTAGTTGAATTTTAATAGAAAACTTGTTATATATTTCTATATAAAAATAAATATATTGTTCTTCGTGAAAAAAACTAATTTTGGAAAAAGTACTACCTTTGATAGCCAAAGCATTCTCTTCAAAATAGTGTTAGTGGTAGCCACTGTGAAGTTGTAGTAAAAGAATAAAAATTTAATTAACACTATTGTGTATGATTTTTTTAAAGGTTTACAGCATTTTAGTTTTAAAATAATCACAAGAATAAGGATTTTAATAAGAAATATGAACTTTACAACAAATTGCAAATTTAAATAATAAAATGTGCAGAATACATATATACAAAACCAAAAGGTCCTTAATTTGGAACTTAAGGACTTAATTGTTAAATTTGAAATTCAGGTGATTTAAAAGGCTTTAAAGGCTTTTTAATGATAATTTTTTCCTAAATTTCATGGAGCTGAATTATAGTTAAGTAATGTTGGGCTTGGTGCTTTATAAAAGATGTGTTAACATTACTTTTTAGCTTTTGATTTTTTAGAGCATATAAAATAAAACACTTTCTTGAAATCAAAAATCAAATCTCATATATACAAACCATCCTTCAGTAAATAATAAAAAAAAGATCAAATCTATAAAATAAGCGTATTTCTTTTTTTTTATAAAACTCGTTTATTGTGCGTAGTTCGTACAGAATTGTAAAATAGTGGACTACATTTTATAGGTTTGATTTTCTCTATCAAACAAATCGATACGTTGCATATAATTTCGATTGAAAAAGCAAAGCTGGTTTCGAATAAATTCCCTACAATAAAAACGAACTGACTCACATCGGTCGTTCAGCTATGGTTTGTATGAAAATCCATCCACGGCATCCAAAGTACCTAACCGCTAGTGCGCATTATGATTCGCTCAATGCTTCTGCTAATCATACAAAGACACGATCGACTGGTGTGACAACAGTCACACAACGCAACCCTCCCTCTTCACAAGACGATAAATCCGTCTACCACCGGCCATCATTTTGTACCGCTCCTAAGTACTACACACCTTTTTGTAACATTGGAACAAAATTACCCTTAAATAGCTTTTTAACTACAGCCATCCATGTTTCACTTCATTCGCTCATGCCGGTTTATTCACTGCACGATGCACATTTATGTTGCAGCCTTTATGTACTCATACTTGACTCTATTTAGCACGCCGAATGAGCCAGCCAGACACCAGGGACAGCAGGCAGTTCGCTGTAGCGGAAGGTAGCCTTTTGGTGTTTGATTGTTATAAATTGTACACGACGTTACAATACGACCCCTAGAAGCCATGACACCACCGGTCTGCGACGTGTAAGTAAGCGCAGCGGCAAGCGAAAACCCAGCCATCGGTACGGTCTCGCTCTTTTGTGAGGATCATTAAGCGAAGTGAATGGCGGATTTCGTCCTCGCGTCCCGGCACCCCGGTTTCCTTCGTTCGTGTTGGACAATTCGGGTCCACGCCAAAAACCCAAAAAGGGTCCTTTCGAGTGCATCGTTTAATCACCGTTTCGGGGTTCATTTTACTCAAATGAATCAAAATAATAACGCACCGCACTTCCCTTTCGGTTTGGCGGAGGTACAGGGTTGCGTTTACGGACGACGTTTAACAGATTGTTGGTTCCTCTCGTTCTGTCTCGAGTGTGTACGCTGGAACCGTTTTAATGTCTCGTTGCAGAAACGATGTGGCGCGTTGATACGCACGTTTACGAGTGTAGTTAATTATAAAACGATACTTGAATTGAGAGTTAATCTTGTTAGGTGCGCTTCCTCCAGTGTAGCTTTGGAGGGGAATCGTACGAGCCGAGTGTAATAATGGGCTTCCAGTTAATGATGCTAATAATAAATATCGAAAAGCAAAAGTCAACGAGTCAAACGGAAACCTGACAGAGGAATTGAAATTGAACCGGCAGTGTAGTATGATTTGGAAGATGCATCTACGCTGTATTTCAGATATATTGGTACTATGATGATAATGCGTGTGAGACAGAAGGGACAAAAAAGCAACACGTTAGCCCGTACCCCCATAACGCTTTAGGGATTGGCCGTTTAGTCGAGGTTGTCGTCGCGTATGGCTTTTATTGTTATTTGTATGAAAAGAAAATGAGCGGACACATGCTGTTTGGTTTAATCTTTTCAAAAGTGGTGAAATCGGCGCAGATGTTTTAGGCCGAGAATACCATCGCACGGGTGTTGTTTGCGCCTGGAAAAGTTAATAAATAAATTCACCAAAAGTGGCACCCGGGCTAGAGGAGTTGAAAGAGAGGATTGCATTCTGTAAGTGAACATTCGTTTCTTATCCTCCCGGGCTAATGGTGGCCGCGTTTGTAGGAAAATAATAATTGCTTAGAAATCCGACGCGATTTTTCCCACTTGAGCTTAAGAGAAACGTTAAAATTCAGTGTGATTGGAAATGAAAAATAAATTAGAACACGGGCTTAACTTAATGAGCAATTTTGCTTGATGGAATTTTTCGGCTGAAATGCGTTGTTTTAGCATCTTCGTAGATGATTGGGCTATAAAACCGTATTATGGTTATCTGGTCACTCGAAACCGTTTAGCTTGGGCAAATTCCGTAGATATGTCTGGAGTTTTTTTGTGTTTTTGTTTTTTAGTGTTGTAATCCATCCACTCTCGTCCTACACGACTGCGCGCTGTAGTCGCAAATTTGTGAACCATTAAAAACTCATTCATAAAAATCGAGCTGTGGAGCAGAAACTGATTGGAACTTAGAACTTGGCTCAACAGTAACAGAGTGCATCACGTATTGATATCATGCAATTTGAGCGTACCACTCGTAAAAGTGAAAATTTGACGATTCGCACACTAATTGGCTTCCGGTTGTAGAATAGAGGTGCCCGAAGTAATGGAGTGGGGCGCAAAAAAAAATCGAACTGTTTCTCATTTCCAGGAAAACGCATAACGTCGATCATCTCACCAACTGTGTCTGCAGGCATGTGCTACTGAGGATCATCGCACGCCCATGGAAAGATCTTCACTAACTCAAAACAGAATTCCAAATTTCTGCAGGCTAACCTGCCCCAATAATCCATCCCGTAATGAAGATATTTGCCCTCGTAGCACAGCATTAACGTTTCGCTGAGTTTTATGGGCGACGGTTCCGAAAGAATAATTAAGATGATTTGCAGCTCGGCAGGATGTATGGTGAATGCATTTTAGGTACAACGAAACTCCCCCAACGGGATGGAAAGAGTGTTGCAATCCATCTATTCCCCAGCTTTGTGCAGTTGCAAAGGGCACTATTCATAAATGCATCGTGTTGTTTTGCTGCCGACGCTAAGACTGACGCGTGTGTTTATGCGCGGTTCGGAAATTGTTGGGGCCTCGGTTTTTACGACCCCGTATCCCCCGGACCGGACAGTTGCGAAGCTGCGATAATAGAGGACGCTGCAAAAGTGATCCCCGTACGTTGCTGCAGACAGGCGCTGGGCGTGGAAAGACAATTTTAAGTACTGAAACTCTTCATTAAACGAAAATACATGGCACGTTGCCTTGCTGCTCGTGAGGAGCACGTCTGCGTCCCAATGTAAGGAGGAGAGCAAATGAGTTGGTACTACCGCGTAACTTATTGATCGTTAATGAAAGTGACTGCTTGCTGGCTGTACAGAGAACACGTTTTTTAGGAATATAAATAGTTTTTGAACATTGAAAAAATTAGTATAATTAGTTCCATAATTTCATATGGTAAAGCCGCCTGTAATTGAAAAATGCATCAAATTATAAATTGAATTTGCTTACGGTATTTAATCAATTTTCTTCTCATCAAACATTTGACCATCAACATAACTCATTAGCTCACTGTCAGGAGAGAGTCAAACGAACGTAAAACATCTTCCCGAAAAGCATCAATATGTCTTTCGTGCCAACCACTAAAGCGATGATGAATAAACAGGATGCGTCTGCGTATCGCACTTTGCGCAATTAAAACACTTTTAACACGCAACAGCAGACGTGCTCGTGCAAGACTCGTTTGGGTCGTTAATGATGACGATTTGTTAATTGATCGTAGGCGCAGCTAACGCAAACAACATGATGCTGCGCCCATGTGCCTTGCAGTTTAATTGACGACATGCGTAGGTTTTTGCGCAATCAAACGTAACCATACGTCGTGAAGGATGTGGACCTATTAAAGGAGTCTTATGCGGTGGCAAGATTAATGAGAGAAATAGGGCCAATCAATTCGAGCTCGAACCAGAGTGTTCCGATTATTCAGAAACCCGGACCCGGGTGGAAGTATTTCAATTCCGAACTTTCACGCCTGATAAGCAAATGATCTTGGTGACGGGCTAGTGTCAAATGAGGTGCAGGAAATTATGATTTCTCCGGAAGCAGCCCACTTTCAAACGATGGAAGCCGTACGCGAGGTGTGGTGTGAACACCGCAACGGAAATCCGTACCGAGATGTTTCGCCGCCATGTGAACTCAGTCAGGTTAGGCAATGCGCTCAAATTGCTGCTTATCAACGGTTTCAAAAAACATTACAGCAGCCCCAATCATTAGCTCATCCTTCGGCTGCCGTTGTGCAGAATGTACAAACAGTGCGAATAGAGGCAGTCAGAAAAAGTGTTGGCCAGTTCGCTGACGATAATTACGAAACCTGTACGAAGCCTGTTTTGTGTTTGTGTGTCAGACCAGGGCCATTGCAAAAGAACGAGCTGTTGGAAGGGAAAATAAGGAACAGAAGGAAAAAAAAGTCCATTACACAGACAAATCAAGGCTTCGGAAAGTGACGCGCATCCATAAATAAAAACCCCCAAACCCTCGCGGTAATCAAGCAATTAAATGTTATCACTTCCGAGCGAAAACACGGCACAAACGGCCGTGTGGAGCAAAGCGTTTCGGGCCTGATTAACGGAAACAACCACGCTAAACAAAAAAAGGGAGCAAGCAACAAAGTGCGCGTCGTATTAGCTTCGTTACACCGAGCAGTGGACGAAAAAATAAACACGAAGTAGACAAATCCGACACGGACGAAGAGTTGCGAACAGGCGGGAGATTATAAGATGGCTGACCTCCCCCCTTCGGGGTGGGTCACTAGCAACACGCTGATAGAACGGTTTCGCTCATTCGTTTCTGCTCACGAGAACCCGATTTACCAGCCGGCACACACCACGCTCGCTTATCAGTGTGTGCTCGTCGCTCATCATCGCTCTAACCCCGCTAGGGTCGTGCCGGGACGAGATTGAAATTAAAATTATTAATTGCACCAAATATAACGATGACTTCATCGTGTGTTATTTTGATTAGTGCGCTTGTACGAATGCGCGGCGGTCGTGGTGGTGGTGGTGAACATGAATTTGCTTCATTTAATTACGAGCCAAACGGTTTACGGACACGGACGGAGTGTGACCCAGGGGAATGGTTCAAAATAAATCTGACGTTCAATAAATTGATGATCTCTCTGTATTGGCAAAGAAGCCGCCAGCTTCCCTATCGCTGAGTAGCGAAGAGAACGCCGAGATTTGGTTGTTGGGCATGTCAATGGCGAAACATTGACGCAATTGCACTGGGCGGTTTAAAAATTACGAAACGGGTGATGATGGGTAAATGTGAAGATTTGATCGTACGAAGTTTTTGGACGCTGCTGTAAACTGATAGATGTGTTTGCTTTAGTGGAGGCCATTCCGTCATATTGTTTGAAATTGAAATGTTTACCCTGCAGGCTGCTGACAGTGTAGACGTTTTGATTGTTTTGATTTGTACTTGTTTAATTAGCCGTCCCAAATGCTAGTTAGTGCCATATTCGTGCAGTAACTTATTTCTTGTTATCGATCGTGATCGTATTCATTGCATTTATTTTTGTTTAATTTATTTTAATCATATGGTATATACAACACATTATGCATCATTTACTGGACATGTTGCTCACATAGCTCTCTGTGGAAAAATATTGTTATTTTTTCTCCACCAACGATACAGCTTGAAATATTTGCTCCCAGCAATTGCTTCCCACGGAATTGCAGTCAAAAACACGCACTTGGTCAACATGTACCGAACAACACTGCGTTCAACTGCGATGACGCATTTGCAAAATGTGTGACTTTTCTCACGATCTGAAAGTGGCAAAGGACAATATGCAGCCAGCAAAACAACGCAACCGTTTGATCGGCGAAATGTAAAATGTTGCTTCCTCCGCTATGCTTAATGATTCTGGACAGAGATGTGCTAAGGAGGTTTGTCAACAGAGACAAAGTCCATCTTACTGGGGGGAACAAGATATTCGCGATCGTTCATTGTTAATTGATCGTTCGATTGGAGATTTGTTTTGGACGTCGACACGTTAATAATAGTCATAGGTCTAAACTTATGACTCACACAGATATCGCACTACGGCCTTGAAGCTATAAGGCGGTTGTCCCACATCCAGGATTTATACAATTATAAATTATACAATTTTAAGTTAGTCTGATAGGTGTGGTACTCTACAGCCCTAAAAAGCTCTAACTTCCTTAACGCTCGTTGCCTCTAAAGTGCTTAATCGGCCACTAGTTCGGACGTAGTTGAACTGACTCCTGTTTAGACGATACGGAAAAAAATTGGAGCGATTATAGAGTGCGAGTTTTTCGTCATGCATGAGGTTATACGTAAAAAGATATTTGCGCCGGTGCTCAAACGGCTGGTTCTGAGGTTCAAAACCCATCCGGAGTGTTTCTTTGTACGCAGGACTGAATATTCTGTTGCGGGTACACTCATGTCACAGAAGCCTGAAATGGCGTATCGTAGAACCTTCACTGAAGGTTTGAAAGGTGCATAACTTTGATATCCCTGAATTGGGACATCCCTTTGAATCCATCGCTGCAACAGAGTGCAAAGTGACCGAGCGTCCCGTGGCTAATTTCAAGTGTCCGCCCCGGGATGTCAACCCACCATTTGGGCCATTGTTTGCAACAATGGGTCGGCTTTTTCGTGCCTCATTATTTGGTACGAAAACTGGCACCTTTTAGCTCTGCATGCGAATAGTATGCCAGCCTTTTCGTGCCGGCCGACAACAAGGGATGGTCATGTTTTGTTTGGTGCACTAATTTGCTTGGCAAAGCGCACACCCGCCCGAGGGCAGTGCACCAGTCATTCGCTATTGCTTCAAGTTTGTTGTCCTCTTTTTTAGGTCAGACCGGTTGGATGAAATGTTGTTCCATTTTTTTTTTGTTCGATGCAAACGTTTGCAACGTCCAGCCACCATCAACCTTGGCGGAGAGAGAGTGTGCGAGCGTAGAGGGCCTCCCGCTGGTTGGGCAATCAATTTCCAATACAAACTTCTGACAAGCCTCCGTGAAAGCAACCGGCACCCGGGCAACCCGATGACAAACGTCCCAAGTCCGCAGCTGGCTCGGGGACGGCCCGATGCAGCTGAAATACCGGCATCGACCATCGGCTGGAGGTTATTTAAAATCGTATTAATTTAATTTATTGATCAGCAGCGATTTAAGCCACCCGAGGTGCTATAAATTATTGTTTATTAATAATGCTTCACCCGTGCCGATTTCGGTCTAGAGCTTATTCGTTTCCGTATGCTGGATCTACTTTTGGAGCTTCTTGACCGCACCTTTAGTGCTTCTTCGTTCTTGGGTCCTTGGACGCGGCAATCGGTGTGTTTGATAATCGCGTTCCGCTGTTCGGAATTAGCTTCTTGGCATTGTCATATACGGGCATGGCTCGTACCCTTTTGCATTTACATCTCCAACCCCGCGGAACAAGAGGTACCGAGGCGTAACGGCACGAGCTACGCGCATTGGAACGAGCAGCATGCTGATGCAAATTTGACATAAATTTAATTTGCTGACATCGTTAAATAATTTCGAATTTTTATGATAATTTATTGCTTATTGTAGTGCAATTAGCGGATTCGCGGAGTCGCAGATTCTGCAGAGGTTGGACCATAAGCACGAAAAGCGCCTATGCATAACGCATGTGTGAATAAGCAAAGCGGTCAATGGTAACAAATTGCAGTTAAAATTAATAAAAATTTAGTTCAGAAAAGCAGATCCAGATTGTTGGTTGCGATTCCAAGTAAATATACTTTTGGAAATTATCGTAATTGGGCATTGAGTCCTTGCAGCAAACAGATCTTTTCAGATGAGAAATGATTTTACTTGTTGCGTTGCACAATAATACATTCTTCTTGATCGATTAGACCATCCAGTTTTGCGTGTTTCGATTCCCTTTTTAAATCATTAATATTCTATATTATTGATAATTCATTTCTTCATCATATTTGTAACCAAAACTATACACCACGTTGTGTCCTAGGAAGATCGCTTCCTTCAAGTGCGATGTTTCTGCCGCAGTGTCAAGCCACTCACACAAAAGAAGGCTAATAAATCATCCCTAATTTTTGCTCCTAGTCCCGTAACCAATTTTGAGCTCGAGCTATGAGTAAAACTGTAGAAATTCTACCCATTATCTATCGCTTTGGTCACGAAAGAAAGCACTCCGAGCGACTCCGGACAACACACGCACTTCAAAGGCATAATCCGTGAAATTTAACGATTTGACTACGGTTTTCGGCGCTATCTTGCTGCTGGCGCGAGTTGCCTTATGCTCGTTTTGGATAATTACTGCCGCGTTTTGTAACTGCTCGCAGCTCTATAACTGGCGCCAGGGGCGTGTTCTGACTCGTGTCGCTAAAGTTTCAGGCCGTAAATGTAGTGTGTTAGAGTTTTGGTGGCACCTTATTAGCGATCTCTGTGATCAGCGTCCCGAAGGACATTGCACGTTAGAAGATCCTTTTGGGAAGTGCGCTCATGTTGCATCGTTCGCAAGACACAGCCACACTGCAACATGATCCAACGAACAAGTGCACTCTGACATTGGTCATAAGTCACAGCGTTACGACGCGTTGAGGTTTTGCTGGTATTTTGCCCTCTTAAGTTTTTTCTCAATGGTGGCATGGACATGGTGGCGGCTCTTTAGAAGATCTACGCTAGATCGATGAGCCTGGGTCTAGAGACTTTTGTGGGTGAATTCGTAAAAGTATCAAACTATGGCCATGTAGCCGTGTAGCCAACCGTTCTCAGAGATGATCCGATGATTTATGTTGCGGTCAAAACATATGTTTTCTTTTCACAAACCAGTCTAACAGGCTACGAAGCTTTGGTCAATTTTGGAGATGAGACTTTCCGTTCGTTCCGAATGGTTTGTTACGGATCTGTTCGATTATTGCAGATGCTAGAGCCACCAATGCCAACCTAGACATCAAACAAATGGCAGAATAACGCAAGATGCATGTTTGATGTTCGTATGTCCGATTAACGCTGGCATATGGAGTACAGATCACACGCATGCAATTTACTCAACATACCTCTGTAGTAATCCTTCAAATCTACAATCCCAGATTTTGGGTGTAACTCTGAAGTTCTTCGAAATCTGCAAAACATGATGGTTGGCTGGCGGCAAAATACCGCCAAAGACATTGCAGCAATTAATCACTATTCTCACTTTCTCGATAGTGTCCGGAGGCTTTGGTGTACGGAGTCAAATTACCGCTACATACTTCGGTAATGATGGACCGAAACAAATGAACCGCTCTGGGAAGTGGCAAGAAGGAATGGGTAAAAGGAAAATAAACATAGAAGTTCGAAAGGAAAGGATGAAAGAATTTGTAGACATGACCTAACGCGTCTGTTGAAATCTGTTGTTTTAAAATTTATACAATTATAACTTACAATTCATAATGGTAATAATGTCCAAGCTTTTGTTGTGTTTCATCGAGCGTTGTATCTCGAAGAACCTGATCGACCCTCTAATTAGCAAAACGTTGCAACAAATCAGCATTTCCGATCTGTGATTATAGTTAAGGGTAGCGCGCATTACACGTTCTCTTAATTTACGAACTCCACCCAATCAATGCCTCAATTATTATCCTCATAATGAACGCTGTCAATTCTGGAAATTCCCTTATCTGATCAACCAATCTGTCAACTGGACGCCAAATGCTGCAGGTCATACTGTGTACTGTTTGTTTGGTGTGCGTGTGTGTGCGTATTGTTTACACTCACGCTCGAACAAACGGCATCCTTATTAGCTAGATCGTTGATTAGCAAAAGTTTGATCAAACGGTGAGTTTGGTAATGGGCTAACGCTTCTGGATACCATTTACCGTGTAGAGCACGCGTAGTTGATGCAAGATTGGTTGGTTATCCCAAAAGCAGAGGTTTCCCTTCGCCAGACAAACCACCATATTCTAGCCAGATAACAAAAAAGAAAGAAATCAAAGTTATGAAATCACATTTCGACAATTAAAGCTTTGTCTAGATCTCTTTCTGCGTTTCATCGTTTGCAAAAGAACACAACAGCATGGCACGGAAAAATGTGGCGCAGAGTTTAAATAGCACAACAACAAAACCATCTCGTTAGAAGCGGATTACGATCGGATGTTGCTGATAACGAGCGAAAATAAAAGTGACTGATAGGACGCGAATCACCATGGTTTCGTGCTATGCTGGTGCTAGCTGCAGAACGCTCATAAGAGCACCAGGAATTTTTCGAGCGTACGATATTCCAGGGAAGACAAATAATCCTGAACAACGTTTTCAGAGGGGAACATGGTCGTTTGCTGGTTGATTTAGCATGTATGACTAAGCGTACATAAAAATCAATCATTTTAATCATTAAAATACACTATTCTTCTTGTACCTAAAGTTTTTGTCCTCGGTGAAGAAATAACAACGTATCTTGACAAAACCTAAGCCAATGTGTCTTGTGAGCTTAATGCACCGAATTTCAAAGGAAATGCGATCCATCAATGCAGCAGTAAACAGACACTCGTGTTTGGCATGTCAAATCGGCCCATATAGATGCCCTGGTACCCTCGTGGGACATACGGTTGTCATGCCTTTTGTTGCGATTTCGAGTGGTTCAAACTCATTAAAGTCATATTTACCATCGTCGCAGTGTCTTCCGTGTTCTTCCCCTCCGGTATGGCCACGTATCCGTAACTTCAAGGTGTTGGCTTCATCTTTCGTGCCGCACCGTGAGTGGTCCTCGTTTGTTGCAAGCTTCCTACGATCCTGCCAGCCCGGCAAAGGGATCCGCAGGAATTTTGCCGAAGCAAAAGGTCATAAAAATCTACTTCTTCAACTGGCATCGCTGTGGTTGATTTTTGAAGCTCTTGTCATACGTTCCAGTTGCTCAAAATCAGTTTGCTACGTACGAGATGCTGGTCGTATGCCCGATTGTTACGGCAAGAGTCAACCGACCACACCAGAGAGTTATGGGTTTTCGAGCAGCTGTCAAATGGGACGGTTTGGGAAACGTAACCAATCAGCGTTTTGTACCGGAGGGCCTTGTAAAATGTGTCATTTGTTTGTTGTTAAACGACTATCGTAGTTATATCTCGTGCAGATTCAATCGGTTCGTCCCTAGTCATCGCCGTACTGTACCGTTTTAATTGGAAAGGGATCTTACAGGCGCGCTCGTACATCAAGCCCGACTTGCTGTATTGTCAGATTGGTTACAAAACCGCAAGCAACGGGAAAGAATAGACATCCATTTATGAGATGAGAGTTTGGTTTACCTGAGCCTCAAGACCATTCCTCAGAAGGATAGATTGCGGGTCTGAAATGCAAGAGCATGTGGTTTGTGAGTGTGGTTGAAGCTAGAAGCGATGGTATATTTCGAGGATAGACTATCACAAATTAATTACCCCCTAATTATCCTTAGTTAGCCAAAGCTTGTATTCTACAGCTCTGCATAAGGGAACCTTCATGGAAAAACACAGAAGAAAAAGGAAGTCCCGAAATCTGTGCTGATCGATCAAAGAATAGAAAATGAGATCCCAAGAGATTTCATTTTCGAATATTCACACAAAAAAAAAACTCATGAGAAAACCTCATCACACGGACACGGAAACATCGTGATAATTGTGGGACATTGCTAGCGATCAGTTTCGCACTAAATAATTTAGTGATCAATCAAACAGATGAGTGACGGATTGGATTATAAATACACTGGACGTGCCATTTGATGGATGGGGCTTCACGCCGTTATGATGCGGTGTGGGTAAATTATGTTTTAACATCTCTTTCGGTTTGTGAAAGCAATGTCTTTCGCGTTTGTTGATAAATTAAAGGAAAATTAGTTTAAATTGTGCTCAAACTTACGTGTTGTATCTGTGTGAATATAATTCTACACTAACTCATACACTAATGTATGATCGAATTGAATAAAACTAAACAAACTACACATTTAAATAACAAAAGGCAAACAAAATGAGCATAGATGTCAACTTTTCTGTTGAAATCTCAGCGTTATATACGTATAATCGGTTTAGCACGTCATGGTACATGCGCGCACGAACCCAAATGAAGAGGATTAAAGAATATTTAATGGAATAAGTGTGCCTTTTTGCTGCCAACAATACGGACGCTATTAACGTTCATCAAAAGTGCATTATAGGGAAGAATTGGACCGCTCTTGAGTACGCTCTAGACTGGATAATAGAAACGAAAAGGAAAAAAAGGAGCGCATCCACACAAAACCATTGCCACCCGCACAGCTGTGGAACACTTTCGTGCAAAAGCCAATGTCAGCTTTCATTCAAATCATGGCCATAGCAGCAAGGTACGATGCAGCTTTTTGTTTCATTCCTACAACCGCTCGATTGGTGATCGTTTGCATGTAAGCTAGAGCACAATGGTGCAAAAAACACGCACTCAAACACCGACGACCCACCCAGAATTGCCAACTGTCAAATGTCAAATTTAAAGCAAATTCATCAGAATTCTCGTCCGCTCACCCTCATCCAACTGTGTCGATCCTTTTTCAGGTCCTTATCCCGAAAACACGGTTGTTTTGGGTGATTTTTCAAGCAGGTTAGCGCAGCATGACACAAAAAGGTGAGAGTGGCGCACCGATGTACGTTCCATGAATTTTATTTCGTTCTGGCCAGCGTAAAGCTTGTGCTGAAATGTTGAAGCATTTCGACAATATGGCACAAGATAAAAGATGGAAAGCTAATAAAAAGAAAACCATTTAGAAAACTCATCATACCGAAAGGTGTTTGAATAGACGCGGGAGAGAAAATTACAAAGTAATTGGCTTCCATCCCTTTGTAGAACACTCGACCAAAAAAACAAGACGGGAAGGTTACATATTGTTTAAAATTACAGGTGAACATCGGTACAGCTGACTTGTGTGTTCGAGGAGACACGCGTGATGAGAGAGATACAATGTTGTACGGTCTCGTGCCAAGGCGGCCGTGATTAAACATTCGGCAACAAAGGACACCGTATTACATTTAAAAACTGTATTTTTTTTAGAATAACTCTTCTCATATTCTATAGTTTTACGCACACTCGGCAGTTTAAACAACTCTCAGATAATGTATAATTGTTTTTTTTTTTATGTTCACTTTGCATCATTAAATAGCTACAGAAAAAACTTCCAAAATATGTATTAAAAAGCATATGTAGGGATATACATTGTCTTTTTGAGACTTGAATTGCTTGAGATGCGTAGTAAAAATCGTAAACCAAAGTTAAAAATATGAAAAATATCAGACACAAGAATAGATAATAAAAGACATTAAAGGCATTTTCACAGCGTTTTCATTACTTAGAAATTTTGCAAAATATCATGTTATTTCTTCAATTTTTTTTTATTTTAAAGCTTTTCTAAACACTAGCTATGTTACCGACTGTTTTACCTAATATATCATATTTTGAAATAAAAATTTGATTTCGTAAAAATAGCTAAATACCTGAGCTTTTTTTTAAGGAAAATTACACAAGTTACTTTAATGCAAGTTACCAAAACTCGTCGTCGATCGATTCACTAATAATCAAACGTTAAACGTTTAAATTGTTGTTTTGTTGTATACAAACACAACATTTAATTGTTCAAAAAATCCGTATTGATTGAAAAAATATTATTTTCCTCCAACTCGTTCATAAGGGTTGTACACCTGAATCATTGTATCTCCAAATAGAGAAACCCCGAGTTTAACAATATGTTCGTAAAGGAATACCAAAACTGTTTAGGAATTTTATCTATTTGTTACTTTTTTAAATACATTTCTTTCACCAAATATTCAAATAAAATCCTTGATTTCTCCATATTTCCTAAAGCGAAAAAAATGAATTTTAAATTGTCCACTCATGTTCATTATATTTCTGTGTGTAGGAATACATCTCGAATAAACAAAAAACTATAATTGCGATCAACGCAGTTTTTATTCCCAAGGCTTTAAAAACACTTTTCCTCACACACACTAGTGTGCAAACAAGCATCCCTTGCAAGTAAAGCGAGTAACTTATGTAGAGAGAATAAACTCCCTGTATAAAAAAAACCCTTCCCCGTTTTCGTTCTTCAATCAACCCCCGGGGGAAAGATTGCCGCAGGAACAGGACACGAGGGAAGAGAAGCCAAACGCTCAATTACAATCACTTATCTTGTTAAAATATTTGTTTGAAAATAATGCTTGGAAAATCTAGCATACGGTTGGCAGGATATGGCACCGGTTCCGGAAGTACGGTTGCGTACGCAGTCGTTTCTGTGTGTGTTTTTTTGTGTCGTGTTGCCAGGATGGAAGGATGGGTGGTTGTGATGAAAAATTCATCGCCCGCAAATAGATTTCCCCCTAGCATATAATCACATTCGCACGATGATGCTTTCGGGGCGATTTAGATAAACGGTGCTCTCTAAATGGTATTTCGGCTTCGCATCTATCCCATCCGTCCAGTGGGATAGGGAGTTTCACTGTTTATGTGACACCGATTCGTTTCGTTTCGTTTGCGACCGCCAACAGTCCAACAGACGATGATGATTCGTTCGGAGATTCGAGTATGTTTGCTGAAGTGAACACCACACCTACCAAATCATGGACCGAGACAGGATAGTGAGTGTGGTTAGAATGGGGAATATCGGGTATCGTTTGCAGCCAAATCTGACACGTGCCCAGCAATTTACAAAACGGGCATCTCGGGAAGTTGGGGGTTTTTATTGTTGCTGATACGATGTTGGAGAGGAGATATTGACGATAATGCTTCTGTATGCCATCGTATGCGAGCGAGTATCGTGAAAATTAAGTCTTTAGTCGTTTGCTGTTGTAGCGTTCTAGCAACTACGGTAATTTTAAGAGCGTATTTTGGGACACTACAAGAGGAAAATTTTAGCAAGACGTTTTTGATTTGGATGTTGATAGAAGTTTGAGAAGTTTTAGGAAATAAATTTGTTAATATGGCCATATTGTTTAGAACCTGTGGAAATCTTCATGTGAATGCTTGCTCTTGATTCTGGAAAAGCAGGAAATAATTAAAATTATCAAGACAACAATGGAAATGAACGATGAAATGGTTCACAAAAACCAAAACAGACCACGAGCTCTGAGGTATTTCTTCCATCAGAAGAGTACCAGTGTGTGGCGCCGGTCGTGTATTCAGGGAAAGTTGCATACAGAACAGAACTAGAGACACGTCACAGTTGACCGGAGATCTAATTAATGACACATTGCGTCCCTCCGCGCTTGCCGACACCTCTTCGTTCTGGGCCAGTGGTAGCCCGGTTTCCTTTTCGTTTAGTGACACGGGTGTAATAAATCAATTTCCGTTTTTGAGCTTTTTTTTCTTCCCGTTCTTTCTGCTTGCTATTTCTTACCCACTCGAGTGTCTCACACCCGGGAGGACAACCCCTTTTTTTTGGCTTTCGGCTCTGGTTCCGCTGGAACTGCTGGGGTGAACTAGGCGCCCAAGACTTTCGGTACAAAGCATCTTCGGCACGGTTATGTACTGGCGGAAGCAAAAATGGAATGAAACAAAATGCATCTACCGCGCTGCTATGGTGTGTATGGTGTTTTGCGGTGAAACATCTTACACAGCATCCGGCACCGTGCGAGGAAGCTGGTGTGGAATGCAAGCAATGCCGGATGGATGGAAAAGTACAAGCCAAAATTAAGAGAGAATTTTTCATTTTCCTGAGCTGAGATGTGGAGAATAAACAACAAAAACCGTTCACAAATGCTGTAGTCAAAATTCTTCAAAGAGCCGTGAAAACTGGAACAGCAAAAAATGAAGTGCGAACGGAATGGAACGGCTGCTGCACCACCTCGTGGCACATCTAATGATGAGCGCCGTTTTAAAACGGTTTGTTACATGTTAAGTGGTTGATTAATAATGTGATCGCTAATGGGAGGTTTTACGCTGGCGTTTTGCTCCCGTACCTCCATGCACGTTGGTGTACGGCCGAATTGTGTTCTCGATGTTTTATGTGGTTTCGGATACTGCACGAACACGACGAATTCATTAAACCACCGAACAGCAACCGTAAATGTGATATAGGTGTGTGTTATTAAGCCATGCACTCGTGGAGCCGTGATAAATAGGGACAAGTTAACTAGAGCGATCGGTTGTTTTAAGATTGGTAAAAGTGTTTTTCCTCTAGAATGAATGTGACGGTGATTCCATGGTTTTGTTTTTGTTAATCTCTATCTTTTTGTTGGATATGATATTTAACTCGAAACCATGTAGAAAATGCGCTTGTAGTATCATTTTATGCATTTCATATGCCATGTATTCGTTTTATGTATGTTTGTGTTAACTCTTTAATTTAAAAACATCTATTTTGCAGTTCGATTGATGATATTAATTAGTTTGCTCTTTTGTTTCATGCAGACGGTAATGGTTTTTTTTATGAAATACTTATCTAATTCACTTTGATATGATAATTAATTCAAACAATATAGAAAAACCGCATTATATGCATTTTACCTACCATTTATTCATTTCATATATTTTAGAGCAATTACTATAACGAATAATAATTATAATCTCTTGTAAAGTTTATTTAATGTTATTTATTTCGTTATTCGGTTTATTGTTTCATATGGTGCAGACAGAAAGATGAGAGCCGTCTATTTATTCGTCTATTGCTTTCATAATAAAGGATTATGATTTTTAAGCACATTCAATTAGGAGAAAACATTAAGCCAGATTGATTTTCAATCTTACGTTAAATGCTTTGACACATTTCATTGCATTTTAAATCCGGAAATCATATATCATAGCTTAGCATTAATAAACGTTACACTTAACTATAATGTTTACGGATGATTTGTTTGTTTGACATAATCCTTGTGCCCTAGAGCAAGCACATGTACTGTGTAATCACCATTTCGCACACAATCTCTGTAGATACACCCACATCAACAACAGTTTGAACAGACTAAGAATTGGCAAAGGCTGTGGGCGTCTGTGCTCGGAACTGTCATTGCTACCGTTTCAATTTATCACATTGTAATGAAGGCGAAAAATTGCTTATTAGCTGTTAGGTGGAATATGGGTTTTGGCTTCCTATTCGTAACTCCACTTTCGCATCAAGGTACGATTGTTATATGTAGTTCCACAATTGTATGCGTTCCAATCAAATATATTCTACGCTTACAATTGAACTACATTGCAAATGAGACACACACGGTCTGTTGGAAATTAGTTCATTTTTGATTTGCTGGTTCGTGGCCAAAGGCGAAAAGAAAAGTTAACCCTTACACGTAACAAATAAAATCCAGCTTAATAGGTTGCCGTCGCTCTTTTAAGTTGAAAATGAAATAACAAGAGTATTTGGCACGAGAGAAGGATTGTGCCTTTTGCAATAAAAAGTGTAAAAAAGAGAAGAAAACGGAAGCAGCATCACAAGAAAAGGACCGCCCGAACTCTTTTGTGGCGGATGCTGCGCTGTGACGGAAGTGAGTGAACCCATTAAAAATTAACCAGAATAAAATGAGCCTTGAACCGTACAAAAATTACTCACACAAAATGGTGGAAAGATATCGCACCAAGCAGCATTTGTTTCCTCTTCTTCTTCTCTCGTGCCCTAGCAGTGACGAAAGAGTGCGAAATACTGCCCTCGGGGCCGGGTGACCGTTTTGTCCGAAAATTAATTACACAGTAAATAAGAAATTATGGAACGAAAATTGAATAGTCTCCCTTCGCTCGCAAGCAGCGGCCTCGTGCATTGTCCGGAACCGGGAGAATGTGCGAGGGATTTTCATCGTTTTCATTGTTGGTGTTGCTTTGGCACGGTGTAAGGACTGCACAGACGATTGGAGTGTGAGTGGGAGCACCTTGCCTTCCCCTCAGAAGGGTGACGATGATGTCGGAAAAGTACGTCCTGAAGAAGGACAGCTTTTATAGAAGTTAGCAGCTGCTACCGCTGCTGCTTCTGTCGCTGCATGTGCATAGCGCAGAAAATAATCCAACGAAAGCAACAACAAAAAAACCCAACCCCGAACCAGTCGAGTAACGCCATCGTACATAAAAGGTTGTTTGTGAGGGGTGGACGGGACGGTGTGCTTTTTAGAATGGGAAATCATAAAATATGAACAACTTCATTTTTCTCCCCCTATTGTACAGTTCATCCGTGTCCCCCTGTTTAATACAGCTGGCATCGCGTTCGTACGCCATTGGTTGGGGACGGGTAAATGTAATCGGCAAGCTCCGCCTACTGAGCACAGGTTTCCATAGCAACAACCCTGTACATAAGGGATGATGATATATACACACCACGAAATGTAAACAAAACCAGTTTAGGGTGTAAGTGAGACGGCTATGTTCGCTAGCGCACGAGCAGCAGCAAGCATCGTGCGAGAGAGAGCGAGACAGAATGTTCCACTCCCTTGCTGTGGAAATCTGTGGTGCAAAAGGAACTGAAAACGGTCATCTCGATCCACACACAGGCCTCGTTCCTCGAATTCATTCAATTTTTATTCTCCGACAGACGCAGACTCGAACGCACGTACGTTTACGCGCCCGACCGATCTTGAACGTGTCTTTCGAACTTCGAAAAGTAGACAAAACGTCAAAAACGTAACCGGCAAACGCGTAGAGTGTGTTGAAACCGTTGCCCGTTATCGGTGTTGTGTTTGTTTTCCAGTGTTCGGTATCGATGTCGCGTTAGTCAACGGTTGCACTTTCGGAAGGATTTTAAGGTTTAGTGATATTTGTGTGGTGTTCGTAATGGTGTAATTTTTGCATGAAACCCATTCATGCTTGGTGATTAGTAACAGTGGTCACCGCGGATCAGTGATAGTAATCGTGACAAGTATTTGCAGAAGAAGAAGAAGAAAAAACAACAAACACACACAAATACGTTCGATTGATTGATCGATCGAGCTCGGGAGCAGTGTAGTGCCAATTCCAAACATCAAATCACGCATCAAATGAGGTCGACTATGTCATGTGACGTTAGTTGTCGGATGCGTTCAAAGTGTCGATTGCTCATCGTTTGTTAGCTGGGATGTGGTGACAAGCCCCATTCAGTGCGCAAAACATTTTTTTGTTCTCATCTTGAAGAACCAGCAACGATCCGAGTCTGAAACATATTTGTTCTCGTATGATTGGGATCAAGTAACGCGAAAAAAACATACAAAAGAACCCACCATTGTGAAATTGGAATTAGTGAGAGTGTCTAAACGGTAACAGTGGTGTAGTTTGGTGCTTAAAATCTTCATGCTAAAATCGTCAGGAATGACTGTAACTCCGGTACGAATGGCCATGACCAGCCCGACGGTGCCCATGCAGCAGAAAAGTAACACGCGGATCAGCAACTTCAGTGTCGCCTCGTTGTTGGCGGACACGCGGCCCAAAACCCCGAACTCGCACCATGCCATCATCACCTCCGGCAGTACCACCAACACCACCCCAACGCCCACACTCACCCCGCTTAGTCCGTTGATGGTGCACGGTGGTGCGCACGGTGTGCTGCACCAGGCCGCGATGACCATGGCGACGACCACGACGACAACCCTGCCCGGTGCGTCACCGTCCGGCGACATCCTGCCAGCGAATCTGTCCTCGCACACGACCAGTTCCTCCTCGCCCCGGTCTCAGCACGATGCTAGCTCACTGCAAAACGTCGACACGGATCGGGCCGATACACCGCACAGCCTGCTCGAGTCGGATGATTACGACTCGAACCACGACGAGGAGGAAGACTCGATCGTGGACATTGAGGATATGGACCATGAACTGAGCGAGAGTGGTTCGGGCCGGAAGGGTAGCGGATCGCCCGGATCTCCCTCGGCGCTGGGACTTCCGCACGGGTCACCTCCCGGTGCTGCTCTTGCGGCTGCGGCCGGTCACGTACCGATCCGACCCACACCGTTCAGTGCTTTGGCAGCGGCAGCAGCGGCCTGGGGTGGCATGAGCGGCGGTGTCCCATGGCCTGGAGCTCGCCAGATGCCACCGTTCGGACCGCCCGGGCTCTTCCCCGGCCAAGGTTTCGGTGCCGGTCAGCTTGGTGGAGGTAAGTTACAGCGAGTGAGTTAGTTTTAAGAGCAATAAGTGGAGAGTTAACCTCCCTGGAGGTTAAACGTATGCATCCGGGTGGTTTTGGCTTGCTCGCATTTAGGGGTTTCGATTTCCGGGGTGAATTAGAAATTAGGCCCAACCTGATTAGACGACAAAAACACTCCTGCGCGAGAGTGGGGACATCGGTAGGTGAAAGATTAATTTCGTTCGTTCAAGTTGCTGCGGTGTAGCACATGGTTTGAGGAGTAATGTTTGTGCCACGACAGCCAGTCCCGGAGAGGTTGGAAGGTTAATTGTGGCGCCGAATTTCTGTCCAAAAAGCACGCTGACAGATTTTGCTGTATCAATGCGGTGCCTCGACCGGGTCACTTATCAGGGTGTGTGATGATAATTTGTTTGTTTTTTTAGAGCTTCGGGGTTTTTTTGTAACCGGAACGAAGTGTGTTCTATACAATGGACATTATTCTATTTCGTTCATGATCCAATCAAACAGGTCGGACACGTGTATTTTATGGTTCAAACGGCTGCACCCGAGCACAAAGAAGCTGGTGAGCAAATATTGATCCTTTCGCGGCCAAAAGGAATGAGAGAAGAATCCACACCACCCTGGTCGGAAGATGCTTTGACGGTAAGGTCAACATAATCGATTGGTCATGTTTCGCCCGTTTTGTGCTTGCTCATTTTCGGTTGATTCGGTGCGTACACGCTGCCGTCAATCGTTTAGGAGCCCTTTTGGAGGAGGATCAGATGAGAAGTTTTCGTGTGTGTTTTAGCTTTATTTTTAACCATCGCATTACAAGCAGTTTTCGGAATAATGAAGCTTTCCTCGACAGAGTTGTGGAACTTCCGAAGCGAAAGGAAGTGGATAAACGGAGCCGATGAATGGGAGAATTGAAACCGACAACAACCACCGTAATCGATATGGCACTGGCCGGTTTCGGTGTCGAGTGGCCCACCATGTCGGGGCTGGCAACAAATTAGAAACATTTAACCCATTCCCCGATAGCTGCGATGAATGAGTGAAACAGAAGGGAAACGAGATAAGACGGGAACAGGCCCCGGCCGTAACGCTAATGGGATTTGAGTTTGAATGAATCCGGTAGGACACGCATATATGTTTATCTGTGGACTTCCAAAAAACCTGACGAAAAGTCACACATGCGCGAAGTCTTTTTTGTGTGGTGTTGTTAGCGCGTTGAAGTTCATTCGATCTGACGCTTGCGATGCGGTGGCCACAAGCGCCTAGTGTGTCACCCGTTTTCCGACGGCAAACCGCAAACACATGGGTGCACACGGTACACGGATGGTTTGGTTTCAATTAGTACGACAAGTATTTTGTTGCTGTCAGACGCAAAATCACATCGCGATTATATGATGCCCGCGGAGAAGTTTTATTCTTCTTGTTCTTCGCCGAGAGTAGCCTTCCGTATGTTGAACCACAAAAAAATACAATGCGCGATGCACGATTGTCGCATTGCGTTGCGTGGATAATTATACGCCTGATATTTCGCACATGTGTGCCAATGGATGACTTATGGCAATGGGGGTTTGTTGACATCTTCGAGAGAAGATCCCCAAAAAAAAAACCGATTCTGGCGGATACTCGGAACATAAGGAATAAGGTGAAATTCTATCCCCGTTTTGTGCTCCAGAGTTACGGTGAGACTGTTCCTTAATGAAGCGGACGAGGCTTTGTAGAATGCGTTAATGGCAAGTTGTACCAGCAGGTCTAGCTAATTCGCGATCGTGTGCTAGTGTGTGCGCGCGCCTCGATCGGTGGCACAACACTAATCGCAATAAATCATCGATCGAGTAAAAGGCGGTCAAACGATATTTGGGTGCCTAAATGCCTCCAATAAACGGAGCCTAAAAGGTTGTCGAAGAAGGGCAAGAAGCGAGAGTGGTAGACATCGGCATTGGATAAACGTCATCAAGCGCAGATGACAAACGAGCGGTCGGAAAAGATATAAACATATTTTATCGGGGACACCAGGAGCTTCGGCCGGTCGGAGCCCAAAATCGGAGGACGGACGGTGAATTTCGGAAGGAATGTTTTGAGTTCTGCTGTTCTACCGCTGTTCTTCGCCTGCCCACAGTTTCGTCTCCGTTTAATCACGGCCCTTTTTTTCCCGCTGGTCGAACTTACGTTGTCCACTTCCTGGAACGCTGGAACTCGTAGGGTTGCATCTTTGATGTTGTTGGTATTGCTTCTTCTTCGCATCTTCGATCGTTCCGGGATGGCTTTGGAACTTTCTTAATGTTTTTTTTTTCTTTTTCTTTTATCTCCGATACCGACGCCCCGGATCAATCCCCTTAACAGAGGCAAGAAAACAATTAATTAGGCTCGGTTTCGGGACGGGGTGTTTGCGTTCCAACTGCTTCTGGGGTTGGACCTGCTGCACACGGTGAGGCAGCCACCAGGAACTAGGGCGATCGGTTCTGTTTTGCCAGCCAGCAAGAAGGCAGGAGGCGACCGATAAGAAAGATTAATTAATAGATTTCAGATACATCTTGGCAGTGGCGAGATCGTACGGATGATGATGATCGCACCCAGCTTGGAACTAAGAAGAGGGTGTGTGTGTGTGTGTGTGTGGGAGGAGTGTAAGGGTAGGAAAGGAACAAATCGGAAAAGAATCAAAGTGTGGTGGAAAACCGTTCGTGGGAAAAACAAACGCTCGTTCGGTGTATAATGTATAAAACAAAACCGAAAATCAAGAAAGGCAATTTCGGAACGGGGACCTTCTTCATGACTTTATTTTCATCTCATGATGATCGTCGGCAGCGGGATCGATCTGCTCTCTGGCGCGTCGTGAATCGTGAAGATAGACATAAGGTTTAACCCAATGCGCCGCGACGCTGGAGTCGATGAAGGAAGCTGAAACAGGAAGTGAAACCGGTGTCCCCGGTGATGGCCGGTTAATTAACTTGTAATTAGTTTACACACTGGGTTGGATTTTTTTGTTTTGGTGTGTGTCGTTTCGTTTTTTTTTTTCGGTCGTCGTTGTACTATTTTGCTTCGTTTTTTTTTTGTTTAGTTTTAAACATAGCAAAGACTCTCAACAGAGCAGTGTGTGTATGCCTTTTTTTACTGTTCAATGTTCTTGTAGCACTCAAACTGTTTGGTGAAGCTGAGAAAGCGAAGGTTGTCGGTGAAACAGGAAGCTAGAAGAAAAATCATCAACGAAAAAACAGTGGAAGTTGCTAAATGAACCGAACAGGCCAAAAAGCCTCCCTTAGGAAAGTATTATCATAATTTCACCGTTTAAATTCTATAATTTAATTAAACTAGACTCCCCGAGGCGAACCCGTGGCTCGTGATCGCAACGGAGAGGGGTTGTTTTTCTCTTTCTCTCTGTTGTGGGTTTTGTGGTGATCGTTTCCTTCAATTTAGACATTGTTTTCTTGCTTGTGTGTAATGTGCTCACCGACCGTTTTCTATTACGCTTCCTTACCAGCACCATTTTGTGATCGTGTCAAGATCAACGGATTATTTCGTGGGTTTAGAGGATCAAGTTGTTTGTAGTTTTTGCCTTCTTTTAGTGTGTTGTTGTTTGTTTATTATTTCTCCTTTCACGTCATCGCTGCGGTAGCCGTGTGCTGGAGTGTGTAATTAGTCAAAGAATAGCATTTTTTTTGTTCTCTGTGTAGCTTTTCGACTCTCTATCAGCACCTTTTCTCCAGTGGGAAGGTTTCGAAGTTGGGGTGCTTTTTTGTGTATTGAATTAAATTTTAACACAACACATCATGACGCCATCTTTCATTTCTTGTGCCGGTTGAAACATTTGTCCAATTGTTGTTGCTGTGTTGAGTGTGCGTGTTTGTTGCTTGAGTTTTTTTTTTCTTTCGTCTCTCGTTTAGTTTCGTTTTGTTTCACTTCACCTGGGAGGCATTTGTTCATGGCGGGTTTGGAACGTTGCGCGCAAATTAAGTCATTAGGGAAAACAAGGCGGCCGATCTAAACCGCGGCGGCTTCTTCCACCCTTTCCCACCGCGTGCTGGTGTTCCGGTGGAGGGCAGCTTCACACTAGGGACAGCTGAATTTTTTGCCAGAGGGCTCCGCTAGCTTGTGGCGCTCTGCCTTCTAACTTACCTGGCCCCAAGAGGGGTACGACAGGGTGAAAATTTGATAAGTGTTTTAATTAGCCCGTGTGGCGCCTTTTTGATATATTTTTATGTCAACTGTTGTTCCGTTGGTTGGGTTCGGGTTTGGGAAGGCAAATGGTCGAAAATGAAATGCAACACATACGCACGCGCTCCGCGAAGGGAAATTAATTCGCATTTGTTTTTTGTTTTGTCTGGTTTGTTTGTAACGCTTCCTGGCATAATTTTACAATTGTGTTTGGGAAGGTATGTAAAGTCTTCCGTTTTGATAAGACGCCTGTATAGTTGGAAACAGTTTCTGGGGGGTGATATGAATTTTAAAGTGGATTTTACAAAACACACACACACACATTGATACATTTTGGGAAGATCCTAACCGAACCGTTATGCGAACTGCTCTATTCATTTGTTCGCCATAAAACTTCATCAACAATACAAATTAACAACAGTGCTTATTAGAGTAATTTTACAATCCGCATGAATTAGTGCGTGTTTGGCAAAACGTAGCTCAGCAATAGTATTAGCATGAAATGGAAATTGCTTTCGTATAGTATAAAGGTTCATCAACAGCGGTTAATGATGCGTTCATTATGAAATTTCGCCCTTCGGATTTGCTCAAACACGAAATTATTCGAATTCAACAATGAATTGCCAAATTTCCTCCTTTTTTATGTTTCTACAGTACCTACAGTCGACTGTCGGTGGCAAAAATCAAATGAAACTTCAGACGACATGTCGTGATTATCAGCAATCAGCTACTACCGGATTTTTGTGTGCATCCACAAACAAACTCGGTGTGACGCACAGGTTAACAAAGCCGATGCACAGTAGCCAGAAAACAAAAACACTGAAACAGCGAGAAAATATATTCTGCACGGTCGTTTGTTGGCACGAATTGCATTCGGATGAGAAGGTTTCGTTCTTCTTATAAAACAAATTAAAACATTTTTATAGTGCGCTGTGCGCTCCATTCCGCTCCGTGTGTGCTGCATCGTTTTCGCGCGACTGTCTGTACGATTGCGAAGCGAGCGAGCGAGTGTGAGAGGATGTGGAAGAAAGATAATCGAAGAGCAAACTCCTGCACTCAGGGCTGCAAATCCCAAAAAGCGCCCGATCGCTAATGAGCGATCTTGAGAGATCGCATAACATCACCTCGCCCTCGGGGTGCTTGGAAACGTTGAGATCCCTCGCCATGTCTCCCCAACACCATCATCACAGAGGTTCCGCAGGGAGGGGTTTTTAATTCGCGGCTTCCACTGCTTATGCATTTTTATTATCCATCTCCTTCTACTTCGGGTCGGAACATTCGGAACTTGATGAGTGTTAATGTGGTGGTATATAAGCGAGTGCGGGGTCGATCGCCCGGCCACCAAATTAGGAGCCCGGTGCGTGCGAGAGGCAGTGAAAATTACAATAACAAATAAATTAACAACAATACTTTTCCATGTTCGCTTTTATTATAAACAAGTATCAAATTAATGTAATAATAATTTTAAATCACTTCCCACTTTCAAGCCAGCGCCGGTTCAGCGTCATTCGACAGCGAATGAATTAGCACCGGAAGACCTATGGGGGTTTTTTGGACCCGGTTAGTCATGTGCTCCGGGAAGGGTTCGCCAGGCTGGAACCGGGACTGATGGATACGGGAGGGATTTGATAATAGATTCTCAACACGCAAACCCACCAAGGACCATTTCACTTGAAGTGGTTGTTTCAGTTGATGTTGGGTTGGGGGAGAGGAAGAAGGCGAGAGGTAGTGTTTTCCTTTTTTTCCCCATTTGAAGCTCTTAAGCGCCCTGTTTTCCACTACGCTCGTTGTTTTTTGCTTTACCTTTGAGCTGTTTTATTATTTATTGTAATTTCCACTAATTAATATTAATTTCACCAGAAATCAACAAAACTAGGAGAGAAATAAAAATGCGACTAAATGTGATGCCTAGGTGCCACCACCGACCACTGTTGCTACTCCTCGCCACCATCCATTTCAATTTCCTTATTTGAACACGACGCTTAGATTGTGTGGCCGGTTTTAGGTTTCGGTTTTTGGCTATCTTTCAGCTAAAAGCCCCTTATTTGGGAAAGCAAAAAAAAAACCGAAAGAGTGAATCAGCTGGTGGTAAATTGTTCTTGCTAATGCATCATGTACACCGCAAATGGACCACATTCATAGGCAACACTTAGCTTTCCATTAATTGGAATCAATATTAATGAAGATCTCACTGGTACTGGAGCACACGATTTCTGCAACCAACTGGCAATGGAACTCGGCACCATGCGTCCAAAAGCGCTTCCACTATGCGCTTTCGGACACATTGAAACATTTCTATTAACGTTCCGAAGGTCAGCGGGATGACACGTGCAATCCGATCGTCCAACGTCCAACGTCGAGACAGCATCGGGGATGCATTTGAAAATAATTTACAACGCCATTGTTTGTTGGCGACCCAGAACCACAGAACGGAGTGGACACCGGGTGAAATGGTTTATGATTTGATTGTAAACGATCCTTGACCGGCGCGCAGCTCGGCTGTGACCAGAGGTATGATGATCCCACCAGTACCAAACGGTACCGTAGTCAATCGATTGAGATTGCAAATTTTGTTACGAAGAAGAATTGAAAAGTTTTCCCTCCACGGTTGGGGTTGGGGTCTCTCGGCTCTCGTATGAGGGAGAGGATATGGATAACACTATTGTTCGTGTTGTATTTTGTGTCGCGTATAAATTCGGACCCAACTCGGAGCGAATGGTGTGGTGGTGGGGGGACCTTATGTGAATGTTCCGGAGCTAATACGCGAGACGGGTCCCCACGAACCATACCAACCGAATCGACCAAAGAATTTGAAATGCAAATCCAACGTGGAAACGAGTGATTTCCGCGAACAAATTCCCGAACCCGAAAGGGAAGGAAGTTGGAAAGTTTGTTTTTTGCCTTCTGCATGTTCGTTCGTTACGGTTTATCCTGAGTGGACAGTCTACAAAACCCCCAACATATCCCAAGGGATTGTTCATTGCGAAGGTTTGTGAGAGAATAATTTCGATGTGTGTTTCTGTTGTTTCGGGCTTGTTGTACTTACCGATTTGCTGTGGAATACGATTGTAGAAGTTTGATTATGTAAAGGGTAATATGAGTAAAAAATGTACTACTAGTGCTCGAAGGAAGTCCTCCATAGCTTAAGGCTACGAGGGCTACCGATTTCCTGGGCAACATTTTGAAATGACTTAATTTGTCCAATGGTAGACATGCGAACCGTTTCACTCGCCTTGTAGTATGGTTGCTAATTCATTCAATAATAATGTAGCCATTTTACGAGCCCACCATTTCTTCTGCTACCTCTTCATGTAGGCTCTGTCGCCAGGTAGAAAGCATTTTATGGAGGATGTGTTGAAAAAAAAGAGAAACAAAACGGAAGCGTTTTTTTTCGCTTGGCATAGTAATCCGCGATGGTTGCAGCTGCAAATATTCAAATTTTTGACACATTTCTGCTAGGCGCACACATTTTTTGGGGACCGGATGGATGCAGCAGCATCAGCCGGGTGTCATCGCAGCGAGTTTGCTAATGGAAATGATCTGTAGAACAATTCCAAGAATTTTAACATCCACAACAAATGGTTTTTTAGGGCCTTGCTTGAGTCTCGACGATTCTTCGAACGCGCTGCGGGCAATTGAGTGGTTGCCGTCTAATAGCACGACTCGCGGGCAGAAAATGCAATTTTCCTCAAAACAATTAAACACCACAGCTCGGGCCGTTTGCGGGTTTCTGCAGGGCAATCCTGCAACGTAACGTCGTAGGACGGACATGTTTGGGACGTGCGGGACGTTTGGGGTTTTGGCGGACAGGCGGCCATAAAATGACAACCATCATTAGGAACGCACCCGAAGCCCAGCGTAAATGAGATGAATAAATTTCAATCCATAACAACACTGGTCTCTGTGGTGAGATGAGATGCACGAGATGCGCTGCGTAAACCCTTGCGTAGGTAATGCAATATCCTAACCCGATTCTTGGGAATGGAGTTTTTGGTTCGGGTATGTATTTGTTTAATCGGACATTAAAAGAATTTTTTAAAAGTTAGGAACATTTTTTACATCGATAAAGCTTGCACATTTGCAACGCGTTCAGCGATCATTTACCAATAAGGGAAATTTTTTGACATCTACTTCAAAATGGGTTTACCTGTTTTGTTGTTTGACTCTTCATATTTGAACAGAATCTGGCTAAACATTTTCAGATTTTCTAGATGAAGTCATCATAGACGTCAAAGTTCAGAATAAAGTAAATTATTTTCTGTGTGTATCCTTTTGCACAGGCTCTTTAAGGGTTATTTAGCCCTGCCCGAAAAATGTTCCACCAAGTGAATTCCCCAGTTCCTAGCGGAACGTCATGTTGCGCCTGTCTGAAATGGCAAATGGTGCCGGTCGGTGGAGCCGGGATGGGCGAAAAGGCGAGGCATGTCGAAGCGATATTTGAGCGCATCCGACGTTGCTAATGAAGCTGTTAATTTAGATTTGTTTTATGTAACGGCGAATTTGGCGCGCACCGCGAAACGTACCTTGCATATCGCCCCTCCATTGGTGCCGTGGCAGTTCGTCCCGTGATGATTTGAAAATTAATTTCTTGCTCTCATCATCCTGCCTACCAGCCGGCCTGCCTGGGCATGGTTTGGTGAACGCATTTTCCTGGCTGGCTCGAAAATTGGTTGCTTTTCACACGCGTTTGCGACACGTCGATATTGTTTGTTTTAGCGTTTTGGTTCAGATCAGTTTTTCTTGTTGGTCAGTTTCAGCCCACATTGGTGGTGGCGTAGAAAGGAATTACAAAACTAGCATTTACCGGTCGATAAGATTCTTTACTGTTGCTGCTAGGGTTCGGCGGTTTTTTGGTCTTCTATTATCTCGACATTATAAATCTCGGTATGATAGAAGCGAATACAGTAGAAATTAAATATTTATGTACTGAGCAATGGATCAAATGTTTCGGTTGAATAGATTTTTGTTAGTATGGCTGAAAGTATGATTCTAGAAAAAACCTTAGATTTTGTATATTTTTTTATGAATCTAAACGTAAATTTAAATTCTATTGCAAATTACATTAACTAAAAGAACATACATTTACCAGTCTTAGAATTTTTTTCATATACTTTCATGTTTCATATGTTTTTGTTTTTTATATTAATTGTTTACACAATTGTTTACTTAAAGCGTTTTGCCGTTTATTTTTAGGAAAAAAGTTTCGAAGTACTGGTTAATGTTGTAATATGTGTTGAAATACTTACTATAAAAAAAAATAATGCCAAACTCATGCGTCAACCAAATTAGTTTCAAAATTCATTGAATCTGTTGCCCTTGCTTTAGCATTACACAGACGACAGATTGTGGCAGAAGTGTGAAGCCGGGGAAGCTGATTGTTTGAGAAGTTAATAACTATATTACTTCCGTTACAACGAGCATGATTGAGTCGCACACGCCCCACAACGCGTAATCAATCCAGATGATGGTTGTGCGGTGTTCGGGCAGCCACCAGCGGCATGGCGACCGATGGGCGTCAGTGCACGAACTCACCCGGCCCAAGTGTGGACAATTGCAGAACCGGAACTAGAATTTAAATAAATTAATAATAACTCTCACCCGTTTCGTTTTTTTCGGGCGTGCGATGATAGCCGCGATCGTTTCGGTTGCGTCTCGCCGTTGTGTCGGATGCGTTGAATGGAAATTTATTTCAATCATTTTCTATTTCCCGTTGGCACCAGGGGCAGCACCGGGTGCAAAGAAAAGGATGTGAAAGAGAAGGCCCACACCCAGAAGGAGAGCAAAATTTCTCCACCGTTAGCTGACATATGCTAGCGTTTGCTTTTCGGTTGCCCGCTCGTGTGCGAGATTTACAATATTATAACCGAGGATTAACGCTTCCCTTGCTTGTGGTCGTCTTTTTTTTTTCTTTCTTGCCTGCCCGTTTGCCTCCGGACGGGCCCACGGTAGTGTTTGAATAATGTGTGCACAACATCGCTGCACGATGATGATTTGGGCGCAACATTAGGCTGTGTTCTGTGGGCCCCGGGAATACGCAAATTTGCGTGTCAATCGCTAATTTTGGCAATAAATTTTAATCGGCCTCATAATCGCGACCAATTAATAACGCCTTCCGTTTTGCGAGTGGTTCGAGCCGTTTTTGCGAAAGCCGATTCCTGTCGATTAAGATACATAAGCAGAAACAAAACGGCACAATAAGAATGAAAATAAAGCTCTCCTGCAGTTGGGTGCATTCCGTCGACGAATGCATCGAAACCGATCCCGGGGGGACAAGTGCAAAGCAGCGATAATTACGGTTTGCAGCTTGCCATCGGAACCCGTGTCCTTATCTAATCTTAAATGGTCCCATGACAACGGGTGAAGGTTGGTGGTGGTGAAGTAGTCTCAACCAACAAAACAGAAAAAAAAACTCAAAAACTGTCCCACCGCCACCGAGAGACCACTTAAGGGACCGTGAATGGACCAAGACCGGTGGCAATGGCGCGCAAAATGTGACATTTGCGATAAGAGCACGGTTTGCGTGTTCCGGTCGAGAATGATCGTCCGGCGGGTGAGGCAAATACGCCCGAAAGGCTGGGAAAGGGCTCAGACAAGAAATAAATTACGCGCTTATAAGTTATATAGAGTCATTAAAATGGTTTATCACAGGTGTAATTGATTTAATTAGTCCATTAACTTGGGAGCTACCGCGCTCGGTTTGTACTGCTGGTTGGAGCATCGTTTCGAGCATTATTTCGAGTTCGATCAAATCGAATTTATTACCATTGTGTTTTTCTTCTTCAGAAACAGACCGCTTAAAGGCAATGGGACCTGCTTTAGCTTACGGCTAAGCAGTTTGCTGTTGTTACATAAACGTCATGTCGTTCAGAGTTTATGATTTTCTTTTCTCCACTACGCCCGTAAACGTTTGCATGTCACCGGTCACTGGCAATGGGAATTCCAGCTCCACTCCAGAAGAGAAAATTTAAAAACTCATTTCAAAAACTGAAACTCTGCGCGACGGATGAGGATGATGAGGGTAGAAATGTGTGTGTGTGTGTTTTTTTTAGCGCGCTTCGGCCAGTTCAACCCAATTAGTGCTTGTATGCAAATGGTGGCTAATTAATTGCAAAAATCTTCGTCGCCTTTCGACGACATCAGGCACAGTTGCGTGCGTGTGTGTGTTGTGCTGTTTTGTGTCCCCGTTTTTTTGTTTGCGCCTTATTATATTTCTTGCGTGTATGCAATCGTTCAAACATGCGCGTGATGAAAAGGTCGAAGAGATATTATATGTGTTTTTTTTTTTGTCGGCCATCTGAACCGAACATCGAAGCCCTGTCTCTGGTATGAGCGGCGCTGTGTGACAGAATACATTTGAAACGCTACGACAGAAATAGACCACCGGTGACCTCGATCGACGTGTTGGTGTTAACTTCCGCCACGTGTAGCATCTGGCCGGGGAGCTTCATTCCGGTGGGTTCCAATGTCGTCCGGATACCTTCGAAGGGCCGTTTTGTAAAGGGGTGTAAAGGCCAATCCGTTTCCGTTTAATTCAATTAGGTACCATAATTCTTTCCCTAAATGACGCTTGGCGCTCCTGGAAAGCTGGATGCTTTCGACTCCGGCTGGCAACGGTGTTAATTAATCCTTTTCTTCACCTTTTTTCCGATCGACAGCAGATAAAAGTGAGAAGCGTGAGTAACTCCCGGCGCCTTCGAATCCTTAAACAATGTTTCATTTTAATGCCATCCGGGGTCACCAGGAACTTCACGAGAAGTGTACGGAACCCTTTTTTATGGACGACCAGATGACGGACGTCGATGAACCCTTTTCCTGGGAGCGACTAAACAAAAAGCAGAAAAGCCCATTTATGCTTCCTTTTTTATGAGCTGTTTGTTCTATCGTTTTATCGTTTTGAAAAAGAGCAAGCAGTAGCGCCATGGAAAGAGGCTTTTGTTTTTGGACGAAAAGTGGTCTAGAATTGGAGGAGGAGACAGTTTTATAATCTCACTGTTATTCGGCGATCAGGATATGGGTCTTGGAATCTTGCGGTTTGTCACAAATTTTGGGACTTTCATCGTGTAGAGTTTGCGTTTACTACAGCTCATTTCTCCTTTGTCCCTGTTATTTATTTAAGCAGTTTATAGCCTTTCTATAGACGTGGCGTTCTTTTTATCGTTTACATTAATAGGATTCCTCGTTTGGAGCACCTTTGTTATGTTATTGAAAAAAAAATGGTAATTTAACTTTTACCCAATATTCGTCCGCCCTAGAAATCCCACGAACAAAATGTTTCACCCCAAAATCCCCCAAACGGGAGTGCGCGCACACACACTAAGTGCTCAATAAAATTCAAATTAAAATGTACCAGATTTGCACAACGAACAACGCTCGTGTACAAAAATGTCGAATGCCGTGCCATTGCCTCGCATCGGTTGCGATTCCGCCTGACGGATCTGGGACTGGGAATGCAGCGGGAAGTCCCCCGGGAGGCAGACGATCGCGCGGCATTCGGCACATTCCGATACGTCTGATCGAGCATTTGTTTTTCGTTCCCCAGCTCGGTAACCCTGTTTCGCCCTTTTGCAACACAACATTTGGCAGCACGACGCACCACACCATTTAGTCGTTGGCAGGGAGATTCCTCCTCCTCGAGCAGGGAGGTTACGTTTGGCCATTTTCCCATTTGTCCCAAGAGCGCTTCGACATCAAAGGAAAACAACCCCCTCTGTAGATCGTACCTCAACGGTGGGGACACATTCCGCTTCCTGTGGGGACGGAGCGCTTCTTCACGATGGCATTCCTTCTATCTCTCAGGTTGTTCGCGAGCTCGGTAACGGAAGTTGACCAAATATCACCGAAAGCATATCGGTAACATCAGAAAATCGCACACAATTGGGGAGTCTGGCAAGATCACTGCGACTAAGATTATCTTATTACCATTTGTCAAACAGCCCGATAGCGGAGAGCGAGATTTGCAGCTCGGGGTTTGCCTTGGAATCGCGAAACATGTGTGTGACAAAGCATGTTGCTGAGCGGGGGGAAGTTGGCAGTTAGTAGCTGGGTGAGGTAGTTGGAATTCGTCACGGTATCCAACTGCACTGAAACGCGCAGCAGCAAATTGATTTGATTGCAGCTAATGAATTGCTGGTCGCTTTTGCACAGCACAATGCACACAGCGGGCAAGGGCACGAAGGTGGCAAGTGACTAAATTCACTGATCAAATGAACATTAGCAATTTAGATAAGCGATCGCTTGATACGGTGTACTACTACCTGCTAGGGTGGGTAGATTTTGCTTTGGACAGTAATAACATATAGTTTACACTTTAGAGGAGAAGATATTTTATAAATAGAGTTGAAGTTGTTGGTATGTTTGTGAAGAATTTCAAACTCGAGCATAACAAATAAATTCGGTTCATTAGCTCAGGTAGACACAGATTCACTGTGGGAATGGTATTTTGAAATCTTTCCGGGAAGGATCATCTAGCCCCTCGGTGGGTTTTTGGTGTGAGTGTTCTGCGGCTAAGATTTGATCTTGTGCGCGAGCAGCTCTCCCATTATTCCGATCTTCGATCCCAGCACGGTAACAAGCAATTACTAATCGACGCTAATGGAAATGCAAATTTCCCACTGCCTACGTGGTCCGTCTTCATCATCTACTGCACTCCATTTGGGTGGATGCATGTGTTGGTGCGCGATTAATGCGAGTAAGGCTGTGCAAAAGTGAAATAAAACTGCTACACAAACACGGTTGCAAATGCAATCGCATTTGAACCTGAACCCCGAACTAATCGATTCGCTCTCTTGTGCAAAACAAATTAGTAAAAGCAAAGCACACAAGGTTTTCTCGTCCTCCAACCATCTCACCATCACCACCACCCCTTATGTACATCTTGCGCCCGTGTGCCCTTGGAATACCACCATCGTGCACGAAAGCATTGGCCTGCGGCAGGCAAGGCACCTCGGTCAGGCTAGGGACACACATTGCATTGCATTTGCAAATTGCAGGCAAGTTGTAGAACATCCAAACAGACTACCACAGCAAAAGCTTGGCACTCGGGAGTCGCTTTAGTTATGGGTGACCATTTAGCTGACCGAAGGTGAAGTATAAAAAAAAGCAGATAGACTTGGGCTGTAATCAAACCTTACCCACCTATACACCTACAAGCGTCCGGTATTCGGTGGAGGAGTGGCGAACGAATGAAATTAATTTATTAAACTGCAATTCACACGTCTTCGATCCAAAGAAGCCTCCCGAAAGCGCGCATTGCGCAAATGGTGCGAACGAGATGGTGCAAAGTGCAACAGCAGATCGTGAGCAAAGAGTGGGCACATTGCTTCCGTTTGCTGAGCGAATGCGCGCTGCATACTTCTATGTTGCGGGTTGAATATTATCATCAACTCTCTTGTGAATGTGTGTACCCGTTCTGGTCGCAGGGAGGGTGTCTAACCTTTTATTTACTGCTTTCAGCACCAGTTTTAGCGCACCAACCGTCAGGACAATGTAAACTTCCGTGTCGGGTTGCAACCAACCGGAACGTTGGGGTATGTTGTTTTTTTTTTCGCTTCTTGCTCGCGGTGGAACACCAGCATGAAATATGTGCACGGTGTTGTACCGAACTCGGTGTAACGTATCATGTCTGTGGGGTGTGGCCAAAAACCCGTAGGGCAATAAAAAGGACGCCCAAAGTGTGATGGTGTTGTGTCAGCGCATTTTGTGGATGTGGTAAAATAAGAATGAAGTTATTCGTAAGTTGTCTAAGGTGGGAAATGTTTATTGTAAAATGGTTTTGTAAATCGTTGTATCTTTTGATGGGTCAGATCAGAATCAATTTCCTCAATTAGGACAAATGCTTAAGCCGAACGAATCAGTGACAATGTTTATTTATGAAGAATTATGAATTTTTGAAGATTTCTCAAAGATTTCATTGAGAATTACTAATCTGCTATATCTACTATACAGATATAGAATTTGAAGAAGTGCATTGAAAATTATTCTTCACCTAAGCTTCATATGAATGAGTCTCGGGGAAAGGAATTGGTATTGGTAACCAACGCGTAGTCACCGAATCGATCTGTTCCCGGTACGCAAATCCATGAATGCACATTCTCGACAAACCACGCTGAATGTTCCGTCGAGGCGTAGTCGATGCGGCACGCTAATGCCGAATACAATGGCGTCGATCGTCTTCAATTAACGCTGATTGAGGTTATAATTTACTGTGTCACTTACCCGAATGCCACTTCCACAGCCACTTGACTAGTGAGCGCTCTCTTGACTTCGGTGTGCGTTCCTATCAATTAACTCCAACGAACGGGATGGAGTTTCCGTACGTTAGACAAACGGCAGCAGTAGCACCGGAAAAGGGGTACCCGTTGCTCGGTATCGATTGCTTGAAGTCTAATAGACTATTAGCATCCTCGCTGGGAAGTTACCACATCTACCGCCAGTGTGCGCTCGTCTTTTCCGCCCGGTCCTCTGTTGTCTTTTTGTGTAAAAATAAACATATCGCTGTCACTTGTGAACGACGCCGCCGGAACCATAAGCAATGTTCTGGCAGGAGGGTGCGGAATTGTAAGAATTTCCACCATCCGTACACTCGTCGGTACGTAGCAGAAGCCACACTTGACTAATGAGACATTAGAGATCTTCGGCAAGCAGTGTGTGTATGGATGCCCTTCTCTTAAATACTTTCGAATGCCGTGTTAAAGACTTTTCGAATTGAACTCTAGGCGTGGAGTTCGCGTTCTTTCCAGGTCTTTAAGCAAAGCGCTACGAAATGTAAACCTCGAATTGGATGTTCATAAAACATGAAAAATTAAAAATCGTAATAAATCTTGGCACGGTTTTCAGTTTCCACTCTTCCACACACGACAGTGCTCTTCGTGTTAGGGAATGGAAAAATGGGTCCCTCTCCCCAGCCACGCTCCGGAACACGTTCGGGTGAGGTGTTTGTAAATTTATTAGTATGACGATGCTTCCAAAGACCACAGAGCGTTGTCGCGTGGTGTTGTTGTTTCTCTTGTACTTTGCTGTTAGCTGTCTTCGGCAACTTCATTAACTGTCACTTGAAATATTGTAATGTGTGTGTCTTTAGGTGCGCACACACGCACGCACTGGGCCCCGAGAACTTTTCTCACGGCAAAAAGACCGTGCTGGCGGGCCATGATGAACGAGATACCTCGTCACTTACGCGATGATGAGGGCATTTTATTTTCGATGTTCGAGCACATGTTAATGGAGGGTGATGCATCCGTGGGACGAATGTACAGCTGGCACGCGATTACGATGTAGTGTGTCGAACCACCAGGTCGGAGCCACCAGAAGTGCAACGGGGGTTTGTTATGATTGAAAGACTGTCGGGCACTCTTCGAAGGGTACCTCGAATGTTTGACAATCTGTTTCTCTGGGAGAAGCAGTAATGCATGTTACTCACGTGTAAAGAGGTGTAGTGTCGTGGAATGTTACTGATCAGTTCCCTTTTTTTTGCTTTATTATTTACAGATAACGAACCGCCCCGTATCAAATGCAACCTACGGAAGCACAAACCAAACCGGAAGCCTCGCACGCCCTTCACCACCCAGCAGCTCCTGTCGCTTGAGAAGAAGTTCCGCGAAAAGCAATACCTCAGCATAGCGGAACGGGCCGAGTTCAGTTCGTCGCTCCGGCTCACCGAAACCCAGGTGAAGATTTGGTTCCAAAACCGGCGAGCGAAGGCGAAGCGACTGCAGGAAGCGGAACTGGAGAAGATCAAGATGGCGGCCCTCGGACGTGCGCCCGGTGCCCAGCTGTACATGGGTTACTTCCATCCGAGCTTAATGGGTGGTGCGATGCATCTGGGATAAGCTGCGATGGCCGTCATCCCGAAAAACCAACCAACCAACAAAAACCAACAAAACCTACCAACCAATCAACCATTGTGAATATTAGCATTTAAGTGTCTATTGCTAAACGACTGTTGCATACTCCTAAGATAGTACTGCCGAAGTGTGAGGTTATGATTAGGTATTTATTTTAGTTTCTCATCCAAACACGTACCTCCACCCTGTTAGTCCAAACTTCCTCCTCTTCTGATCCTCCTCATCCGGAATCAAAATTCCGGTCTCCCTGCCAAAGCAAACACCCGTCTCCTTCCTTTCCCACCTTCGGTGTTTTGGCCCCGAGGCGTCCGACCCGTCCAAAAGGCGTCCCGGAAGGCGAGAAGAGTTTAATTTTATTTATTCTTAAACGCGTTTTAACCCCCCCGTGCTTCACTTCCTTCCTACCCCAATGCTCCCTGCAGATGTTCCTGGTTGAAAAAAGTAGCCTCGCGCTCAGAACCGCTGCTCGTCATAGTCATAGGCGCAAGAGTTTGTAAATATCAATCAAAAAGTTTTCGGTACGGTACGCCCCACGGCGTATTGTTGAGTGGTGTGTGTTGTGTTGGCCCAACAACACGTCAAGTTGCCGGCGAACTCTCCAAAACCGCCATTTGTAAATATTATCTCACGAAGCACATTTGGCATCCCCAAGGAGCGTGCGAAACGTTTTTCGGCCAATTTGCTCCCTGCCCTTCCGCACATGAACAACCACGTTGCGGTTGCGTGAAACAAACATCATCTCCCTCGCCCCCCCCCCTTTCCTTACCCATTCCCCGGCACAATTGTAACGAATTCGGCTACGGTGGACGTCATTGGACAATACGGGTTCGAGTGTTTTTCGATTAGGATGCGTTCAAATGGGAGGAAAACCCCCTCAACGAGTGTGCACGGTTTTTAATTTCTTAATTTTTTGTAAATAATAGCCGCTCGTACTGTGAGACACATGAAAGCGAAGGAAGATAGGCTCGGAATAGGGATGAAGAAAAAAAAAGCTTAAAAGAGCAAACAGCTTGACTAGGAGAGTTCCGATCACGTCCGAGTTATGCGTCCGAACGCTCGGCCGAAGGTGAGGTGTAAATAGATTAGAAGGTGTGAGCAGGCAGTGCCGGGACATAAGGATGACAGGTGGACCCGTAAGTCGGTTTTGTTTCAATGTGTGATAGCTTCCACGCGGCATTGTGCGTTAGCTAATCGTGTGTGGGGTGCCGTTCGGTGGAAGCGATCCGTTGTCTGTGTGTCGTGTGCCGATCTCGAACCGATTACTTATCCAATTGCTGCCAAAGTTGTACAGACGCCGAGAAAACGGGAGGACGGAGCAGTGCAAACCACTTAAGTGGAAGGTAAATAAGGTTAATTTGAAGCCTCGAGCCTGAAACTCACAAAACAATGGAATCCAAAGGAAAATGGATCAGACAGGCCGTGCAAGAGCACAGCAGGTCTAGGACAAACAGGGCCAAGTTGTTTGTGAGATTTTTATGCTGGGTCAGGTGCACGGTGACGTACATAAACACACAGACGGCCGCTACATTGCTGCTGATGCTGTGCGGACGATTATTCATATTTTGTGTAAAGATTTGTCCACGAAAATGAGCAATCGCTTTTTAAGAGATGAATGGTTCGACGTTTGGTATTATTTCGACTGGTCGCTTCCCGAAGCCGAACGCTACACGCTAGGTACAATAAGCTCAAAAAGAAATTAAGCGCAGCGTAAGAAAATATCATGCAAGTGTAAGTGCTAGTGTGTAAGGGTAGATACAAATATGCTGGTGATTTGAACACTAAGAATAATAAGAAAAGAAAAGAAAAGAAAAATATATACAATAAATAATGATGAAATAAATGTCTTTTGTACGACTAACTCACTGAAACAAGAAGGAGAAGAATAAAAGGTTCCTAAATATCACATGAAACTTTCCAAAAAGTAATATTTAACGAAGTGTAAGTATTATGTTTACAGACGACGCTATAAAAATCCTGGAAACGCTACTCAGCCGGGAGTTGGATTATTCGCGCAGCTGGCAATTGCCAGTTACTGTGGTCTATGATGACTCGAGCTGGAAAAGCCTGGTTCCTTCAAAATATAAACATTCACACCAAAACAGTTAAGCTTATTCCGAAAAGTTTGTCAACAGGCGTACCATTATGATACATGATCGTAAAACGTATTACAAAAGCTAGTTTATTGCTCTCTAATTAATCTTTTACAAACGGTGGCTTGAAATTCTTTGGATTAATGATAATTCTTGCCAAACTGAATTCATGACTGCTAAATTAAGAGAATAACTTCTCTAATGACGATGTGGCCTTTTACAATAAATAACCATAAATTAACATTAAGCATTTAAAATCAAACATCGGTCCACCACTGCACTAATGTTCATCAGTAAGAGTCATTGTACTTATTTATTCATTTATTCTCTTCAATAGAGGTTTTAGTGTCCCGTTTAATGGAAGAAACAAATACGATTTATTTTCGCAACTGTAGTAATTTTCACCGTTAAAATTTTTTTCTGTTGACAACGTTTCGCTACGGTTGTTGCGTTGTAAATAAAAAAAAACTTGAATTTGGTGTATTGAATCAAAGTAATATTTCCTCTATTTCAATGATCGATTACTTTGTTCGTCGATGGGAATATCATAATGCTTATAACTTTTTGTCGTTTAGTGTTCATTATTGCAGAACATATCCTTGTTTTATATCTTAAAGAATCGTTGTGATGTATACTTTAGATGGCATTTTTTTAAAATATTTTTTAAAATTATTATAAATATTTTTATAATATTAAATATTCTATAAAACATGAATATTTTAATTTTTTTTTAATATTTATAAGCGAATAAATGAAATATTTCCAAAAAAGGCGCAAATCTTAGAAAGCAAAGATATTTCTTCGTCAGCACGCATTTAACATCTACTTAATACTAAATGTTGAAGATGATTGTTGTCACTGATTAAACAAAATATATAAATATCCGTCCATTTACCGCTGTTAAAGGCATCAGCCCAAATCGAACCGTTGATCAATCGAGAAATTCCCCTCGTGATAGCAAGCGTTCCGAACGGCAAGCGTCTCCGGTGTCGCTACTGTATAGTGTTAATGGCGCTTAATTCGCAACGATTATCCACAATCAGCGGATTATTATATCCCGCCACGTTCAATTAATTCCATTCGACACTGGCGGCAGGATCCGATCATAAATTTCCGCCACTATTAATCGAATCCGACGTGCTACAGCGACGGGGCGAGCGCATGCGGTGCGCATGGCGGAGAGCAGAACTGAAAGCATAATATCCACGAGGCGCTCAATCAGCCGCTCATTACGAGGGTGGATGATTTGAATGATTGGCGAATTCATAAAGAGCAGCCGAAAAATCGATTCTACCGCATGCCGGCAGCTTGATGGTTTTAGTGATTTCACCACGGGATGTCTGTCCGTCGCGCACGGTAGGAGAGTACACGGTGCGGATGGTGGAAGGACACGCGGTTCGTTTGGTTGTTGAAGTGCAACGCCGTACGCCGAATGGACAGGCATTTTGGGGCCCGAAGCATGACCCGCAGTGCGAAGCCATTTGGGCAGAAGACCCCCTGGTGTTCCGGAGGTCTACGTTTTCCATGTAGCCCTTTCGGAGCGGTCACAGCAGAGCGAATCCACACGATAAGACGTTACTAATGACATCGAGCGGAGCACACGTTTGACGCTTCCTTTAACTGCAGCTAGTGATAGTGGCTGCTCGCTCGGTCGGCAAAGGAACATGCAGTCGCAATGGGTAAGTGATGACTGCGATAGGAATAATAATAATCGAATCGGAAATAATTATGCGCTTTAACACTCATCGTACTAATCCAGTCGAGATTGTGCTTTTTGCTGACGGTTCTTTCGATGCATGGAGAATAATTCAGTGATAAGAAGTCACTGTAGGTCGTACTGCTGCTGCTGGTGATGTTACTTCACTACTATCGGCGTATGAATGAATGGTACAATTGTGCCGTGGTGCGATCGGCGGGACAAGTGAACGTGAACTAATTGCAGTTGTAATATAAAGAAAATATGATAGAAAAAGCGACATACATTATATCACAAAAGTATCGGGAATTGGTTAAAAATCATTCAAAATTAATTTTTGCCTTTAATTTATAACCCATCTTTACTGGGTTTACCCACTGCAAGTCATCGAAACGATGACGTTCCATTTCTTCAGTAAATTGTTTCACCTCAACTGACTAGAAGCAACGTCCACGCAGTGGTAATTTCATATTTGAGAACAAAACGAGCTACGTCGGGCGAAAAAGTGGTTGCCCGAGGACAGTTGTCTGAACGTTGTTATGATGCAAGATCCATGAGCTGTCTTTCCTTAAATCAGACCGGTTTTTGCGAATTTTCGCTCTCAAACGTTGGATAACTTGCATATAGTAGTCCTTATTGATAGTAGAACCATTTGAAGTTAACTTTGAGAACACAATTCCACGTTTTCATTACTTGAAGGCGTTGTAGAACTGCTAGAGCACGACAAATCTTTTACGACGTCTGGACGCTCTACGAATCCTTGATTTTTTGACAAAATACTCTCGCCAGTCGCCTTTTGTTGCATTTACAATCATTCCACTCCCGAAATTTCGTTCAAAATACAACATTTTAGATGTTCGATACTAAAAGGTCATACAAATGGACAGCAAACGTCAAACCAATGGATAACAGTTCTGCCAACATCCCAGTGGAAACAAAAAAAATACATGTGAGATACGCAATTCCCTGTACAGAATGATTACCGACGTGAGAGAATGTATATTAACATATTCAACGCCGCATCACTCGATGCGGTTGAGCAGAGCTAAGAGATGTTTGTTCTTAAAAATTTAGCTCCTAATAACAAACCTCTGTGGAATGAATAAGATTCCATAGTAATTTTTGCTCTTGCGCAAGAAAGGACAGAACTTTCTTTAACTTCTACCCCAGTTCCCAATTTTGGTAAACTAAAGTGTAACAAAACGATGACAAAATGGCCTTTTTCCATTTTATTGCTACGATCATGCGTTCAGATAATTGTAATAAAAGCACTGATAAATCTAACATTAGCCAGTGCCAGTGAAGCATTTTCTTAAAGCTGCAACAGTCTTTCCTACGTTTGCCGTTACGAATGGTGGCGGATATCGCACAAATCGCTCATTTCTCGGAATTAATTAAATCAAATTACCACACAGAACGGCGTTCTAGCGGCATTACCGGCTCCTACCGCACTCCGAACATACCCGGGCCTTCGTCGAACAAGTGCGTGTAATAGCAATTACGGTACGGCGTAATGAGCAATAAAAACCTCATCTGTAAATCTCTCGTTCGGCGTGATGCTGATGGCCAATGTTGCAATGTGCCCCCATGTGCAATGAGCTGGTAATGCACTGACTTCAAATTGCATCAGTGTTTAAGGGGCGTCCTGTTTTTTTTTTAAAGCACGCTCACAGTTCAGAAGCACGGGTGATGACAGCCACGTCTTGGGCTGAAGATTATGAGATTTCGCCAAGCCAACAATATGGCACACGGGTTCCCCTTGGGTGGTGACGGCAAGAAGCCATGCTACAGCGCACCGAAAACAGATTCTAATCGATCGGCCCAAATAAAATGCGATGAAATGGGAACGGTTGGGAAGGTTATATCGCCCAGCAGCCAGAATGTTTTACCGTGGCTATGGAAATAAGGCGGACGGACGAACGGCACAGCAGAAGGAATCGGGAAAAAAGAACGAAAACCAAGACCTGTGTATGTTTTAACGATGCTGATTAGCGGACGAGATTACGAGCGTTAGGCAGGCAAGATTGGAGTTGTCTTTCCACTCGCGTACGGCACATTGAGGAGATCATTTTTCGGTGTTCAGAAGCCGCGAACAGAGGAACCATTCCCATGCGCGATCATACGTATCCCGGGACCCGAAAAATGTAGCTCCAGTAGCATAAATTTATCGCTCCCCGTATCGTGATTGTCATCACCAGCAGCGTCATCAGCAGAAGCATCATCATCATCAGCACCAGCAACGTGTATCGTGTCTAGCGTCCAGTGCGGGATCAACACGAAACGACAACGCAACCGTTGATGGGTTTTAATTTGGACAAGTATTTATATAAACAAATTAACCGGACAGATAGAGATAAAAAAGCAAATTAATATCACACAGCGTTCTGCCGGCCGGGTGTCACCGAGACCGTTGTTGTATGGGGAAGGTAATGGTTGGATAAAGGAGAGTTCCAGTGGTTTTTTCGACTTCCGAACCCGTTGACCCGTTTGACAGCAACTGGCCATTAAGCTGAGCGCGCTGTCTGGCGTCCGTTTTCTCCGGGAACCGGTTTCGCATCACACACACGAGAGGGACTGGGATTTGGGAACAATCGTTCAGGACACACTCTTGGATTTGGTTTTATCCATTCTAATGAATGGGATATTCTGTGTTTTTGTGAATGAATAAATATTGCTCGCGTCTTTACCGACTGGGTTAGGCTTCTTGGGAGATTTTGTGTGAGTGTGACTCTTTTTTACTCATTCGGGCATGTTTTTGGGGACTGTACAGGTAGTTTAGAGTGAGTCGAACTGCTTTGACACAGCATTAGGTTGGTGGATGGATAAGCGGATGTAGAGAAGCGTATGATTGTGTTAAAATTTATGCCTGCTGTCATGATCGTGATGACTGATATTGGAGTGATTTAGGTGAAAGTAAACACGGAACTGCGAATTCTTTTCCAACGATTAAACTTCAAAGTCTGATAAAACTGGATGCAAATAATGCAAATGTTGTCTAAATGTCAGCAATTCTGAATTATGGCTTTCATTTGTTGAAAACAGAACAAAAGCGTAATTGCTTAATTTGTACATTGTTCGTGTCGGTATTCTTCATTCATTTCCTGCCCACGAAACGGTTGGAAAATGCTCGAACTTCCTACGCGGAAAGTTTTATAATCCTTGGGACCATCGAAATGCCGTGCTTTTCCTGGCGTATCCTGGCTAATTAAAATCTTCGCTGGAATGCGTTCGCTTCCCTCTCGTTCGACTGGTTTAATCCGTTTTCCGAGAATTCCAGTGCTCCTTCATCGGAAAGTTTACGAATCTTTCGCTACGAAAGCAAGCAGCGCCGTTGCTGCATGTTATCGGAGCAGCTCATTAATTATGCCGCAATTTGTAGCTTTTCTAGGAAATCTATTTTTCCCCTTACGTGAGGCAGCACGACACCCACCACGAATGCAACCTGCCATCGGCTCCGGAAAATGGTTTGCTACCCACCACCAGTCAGCGTCGCGCTAACGACTTCCGGTCGGTGAATAGGACTGCGATCGCTCATCGGAATTATTGTAATCCCTCCAAATGTTGCTACCGTTTCAGTTTAGTTGTAGACCCCGAAAAATAAAAAACTCAAACCTGAGTCCCCGGTTTCCCATTATTGTTTTGCACCGATGGGACGAAGCGATCGGCGCACACGGAATGTTATCAATTTCTCTCCAATCGGCCCATTAATTTCCGCGCTCCGAATTTTACTCCGTTATGTGGTTGGGCTCTGGCGCCCAGTATGTGTGCGTGTCTTTTTACGGTGGGGTTCACTTTTTTTTTCTTTTTGGGGGAAAACGAACAAAACGCGTCGGTGTTGATAGAAACCATTTTAACGACCACCTCTCTATCGCTGGATGCTTTATCGATGTGAAACCATTGCCCATTAAGGCCGGGCTGGCGTATTCAAATTGCGTCCAGCTAAACAAATTTCCATTTCCACAGCCTGAATCTCGCTTGGGGTGTGTTTGTGCGTCCACTTCCTGTACTTCCCGTGCATCAGTTTCACGGTGGAAAACGATCATCGTTGATGAGTGAATGGTTTTACGATCGGTGCAACGCGAACCCCCGAGCATTGGACACGGTAGCAATTGTGGCATCGTGGAAGTCAATTGTTTAATGGCTTTATTAAAATATTTGGCAGTTTGGACCTCGTACCTTCGAAAGACTGGGGCATCCAAGAAGAACCACCCGTAACATCAGCAGCAGGGTACTCAGGTCCGTCATGAATACGATATTTTATTGCCTTTTGCACGATAATGCTTGGCGCATCTGAGTCTGCATTATCTGTTTGGGGCTAGATTTGCCTTAAGACATGAAATTGTGTGCAAGTTTATTGGAGTTGGAAGGCAAGAAAAGGTACCTAAATGTGTGTTTGTTTTTTTTTTTATTTAAGCCGACAAAATTCAGCCGGCCTGCTATCCTGCTAACCGAGTAATGGAGGTAATTAGCCATTGTTCTTCGCTTTGCTCAATGCCACGGTGACTTCCTTCTTGCTTTTGAGTTTTAGCCCCAGGGCTCGTTATAGCTTCCGGGTTAAGGAAAACGGGTCCATCGTACCAGAATTAACTTCAATGTTTACCGTACCGGGTTTTCAATGATTTCTCAGTATTCGTTGCATATTGTTATTCCCCGCGTTAATTGTACGAAAGCTTGGCTTTTTCGCCATTTCTATCAGATATTTGATGGTTTGAATGTTCCATTACTTTGGCCACTCATTTTAGACAATCTAATGGGGTTTGAATTTTACGATCGTTATTTGGAAGCAAAAGCACAGCCCTGGTAATGAGAACCACATTAAAACCCGGGCAAGGTTTAGCAAAGACTTAGAACAGCTTAGATGTGAAACAAACAAAAAAACACGCTTAATTGTTATTAATTTAGCGGGAAATGTTTGCAAGCTTCCGGCGCCGGTTTCAGCTACGAAAAGTAATTGCCCCATACACTCTTCCGAGGGTAGCATGTTTGGATCCCTTTAGTATGCCGCAGGTGGTGTAGTTCGAATGTGTACGCTTTGTTTTGAACGAAACTCGTACGCGATCAATTTAACATCTTAATTACAGGTTTACGATCAATCGTTTTGCCTCCTTCGGGTCAGCCATCTGATGTGGCCGCCATGTCGGAGAATCGATGCTCCGAAGGCTCGGATATTTTCCCAACCTCAGGAAACGGCTCTACATCCGTGAGAAGCACCAAACCGTTGGGTTGAGATGACGTTTATATGGCAGATAATTAATTAGACCTCTCCCTAATCACATCATGCGCTGCCACAGCTTCCTCATTTGCGCGGCCAAACGCATGCTATTCGTCTTCGATGTGTTGATGTTCCGGTACTCCGTCATTAGATCCGTCAGCATACTGTAGTGGGAATCAAACTCCAGAAGGATACGATTTCTTTCTACCGCCCATTCGCGTACATTCACCAAAAAAACGCATGTCAAGATTTTCGTCTAAAATCAGTCGAGGCTTTGTTGCGGGATGCAATGAAGTTGGAAAGAGTCAATCGGTCGGGTCGCCAACGGTTGCATCTGTTCTGTGTCTGTTTTGCGATTTACGCCCATTAAAGGAATATGTTGGAAGTTGTATGTTGAGCATTTAATTAATTAGTGTTTTTTGGGTTGTATTTGCCATGTTACGCTGTGGTTTCGATAGTTATGGATGTAACTGAGCAAATTTCCATTCAATGATCTCTATACACACACACACACAGAATCGTGGTGTTAAATTAAAAATTAATTATTCGAGGAACCTCTTCTAGTATCATGTAAACTGTCCTCCATACACAGAACTGGCTATCCTATTGCGAGTAGATTGAAGTTACGAAAGCCAGAAATGGTAGGTGGAAACCTTTCCAGGTTGTAGAGCCATATAAGAAGTAGAATAATTTGATAGGAAAGTCAAAGACACAACTATTGAGATAACTAAAATAGTAAATAATAATTAGCTAGTTCTTTTGACACGCGGAATTCGAGCTCTTTTGAATGTTTACTATAGTTTTTGGACACAATAGTATACTCGGTATACGGCCACGTAGCCGTCATAATGGATTAATAAATAAATAAATAAATAGTATACTCGGTATAAATTGCACTTCATCATTTGAAGATGCGGAAACCTCCTTGAGAATGTGGATTGTGTCCTAGTTTAATCAATTCGTCTTGAAGAATATTCTCTTCCTTGAAACTTTTCAGAAAGATATTGCAAACAAATTGTATCATGTGAAGCCAATTAAATCATTCCTAGAAGCAACAGCCATTTCGAGGATGTCTACATCACCATCAGAAACTCATCAGTAATTTTCGATGAAAGGATCAATCGTTTCATACGGCGCGATTAACAAAGAAAGACTTTTATATAAATTTCAACCAAGTCTACAATTCCAAGGACAGCTTTAGTGGATATCCAAGAATCTGATGTCACCCAATGTCAGTCACAAAATAGATGTCTAATTACGGTTTAGAGATTTTGCCTGACAACTGATGATTGATATAATTTCCCTGCAACTGTGAGGTCCAACCGTACAGATGTGAAATCTTCGTACCGATCGGGCACATTCGTCCGTTGGCAGCCGGCCCAGCTGAACTCGAGTGTATGTCGGTTCTGTCAACATCGCAAATTGCTGCTCTCACCACACTTGGTATGTGCAATCATTGCTTGCGTGCATTCAAGTATTCCCGTTCCCTCCGTCGGAAGGAAGCCTTTTTGAGGTGTGGTGGTAAGCAAATATTAGCCGTATCGCCAATGCCGGTTGGCAGCCCGGAACCGCAACCTGTGCTGAGTCCCGCTGTCGGGCGGAAACACGGAAGATGGTAGTGTAAAGTCAAACAGCTGTGGCAAAAATGCTGACCGTTGCGTCTCCGTTGCGGGAGAGAGATCTTCACCCGAGAAGGCGATCGAGGCGATCGAAAGGATTTAATGTTGGTTTTACGTAAAGTCGCGTGTGGGGTGGGTGCTCAGTAGGGTGCACCACGGACACGTGGAGTCGTGTCACGCGTTCGGGGTGAATATGTGTAAAGAGAAAAGAGTTGAATAATTTCGCTGTTCATCGGATCACGGTACGAACGGTTGGTTTGCCGTAATGGTAGAAAAATAGCACTTAAAAACGAATGGCATGAGTGAGAGGGAATGCGAAAGGGGTACAGTTTGCACGACGGAATGGATACCGATGGTCCAATCCACTGTATGGCCATTAACCGACTAATAAAGACATTTAACGAGCAGTGTGGATTCTCCCATTACGCTTTCATACCTTACCAGCAGGATAAAAATGAGCGTGTCTGTTTTTTGCTAACTTGTTCCGTAATATGAAGGACAGTGGGTAATCCATTCTTAACAGGTCAAATGATGATGATACTTGGTGTCATGATATTGAGTAATCGATTATAATTCCTTATATATTATTCAAAGGAATTTTTTAGTATTAAAATCGTTTAACAATGAGTAGGAAAAAAGTACAATATGTTCCTAAGTAAGAACAAGCACACTCACTTTGGCCTCTATTTTCGATGGATAATTGACCGCACCGACTTCCATGTTGCTCAATCTTGTGATGCTGCACGTTACTACTTTCCGTTTCTGAAAAGTGATGGAAATGCGAGCAAATCGTGAAATCGCGCCACCGGTTCCCATTAGCCGAAAACGAGGTAAAAAACTGAAAACACCAATCGGTTAATGGTCACCAAACGACGATGGCAGGAAAAGCCTGGCTAGCGCGGGAATAAAACATTTAATTGCATTGTTTTCACCCTTCCTTTGCTGGGGGTCGTGCCATTGGGTTGTCGGTGTGCAGAAAATGTGTTTGTTCGGTTCGGAAAGTATGGCACACCGGTGCACCGGCAGAAATCCGGTGGCTGAGCGCAACCAAAGGTCGAAATAAAAATAAAAGACGGTGGGGGCGAAATATTACGCTATTCGAGGAGTGCCGATAAACGAGCAAATTACGTGTCCACTTAGGCACCCAATTACTAGCGAAACCGGGAAGGGTAACGTGTTGTAACGGGGAGCTGGCCAGCCAAGCTTAAGCCAATCCATTCACTCACGTTTACGTGACGCTAGTTTCAGACCAGATTGATAATCTACTCATTATCGTATTAATGATGCCAGACTGACTGTACGTGCGTGCCGTACACGGTCACGTCAACATGGGAGTGTGTAAAATTGAATTTAACATTTGATATTTCAATCAGCAATAGGATGTAGATGCGTTTTATGTTCAATCAAATATAGAACGTAACACAGTTACCTGTTATTTGTTCCATACTTTAATTGGTACCATAAAATGAACAACCGAAACCGATCTCAAGGTTTGGGAATTTTAGAAGTTTTTGTAATAATTAAAAAAATCAATTATTGTACTACGTAATTGGTGATAAAATATCCTTTAAAATCCTCGTTTAATATTTTAATAGATTTTTAATTAATTTAAGGATGACTGTATCAACGTACGTAAGAATGAATTAAGAAAAATTTAACATATATTTTTTTACATAAAACTATTTACAAAACATATTTCTTTAAATCAACTGGTGTTTTTAACAACTCAAAAACGGAACATTAAAGAACAAACGTGTTTTGGACGTTTTAATACAAGTTAAGGAATGTGATCATCGGCTGCTATATTTTACATACAACTACACACCCAATCACAACAGTTTTATTTGGGAATTTGAAGTATGAAGAATGATTTTGTAGTTGAACCGATATGTTAATCGATTTTATAAACATTACCTAACAACACTTTAACCATCCGGATGCGGTGTGTTCGAAACTGGAAGAAAAATTAACTTCCAACTAGTGGTGACGGTTCTCGGGAGAAAAAAAAACCCGAAAACCCCGGTAAGCATAAATTACTTACCCTTAAGTGCAACCCCATGATTTCACCTACCAAACATTCGAATGCTCTGTCGGTGGCAATTGGATACATTTCAGCAGCAATGTGGCAAAAAAGGGTCACCACTTCGATTACGCTGTTACGTCCGTCCACCGGATGGACCTCCGTTTAACAACTGAACTGAGTAAGAGAGTAAGCAAACCACTCCCCCATTTCCCTGCCACCCTGCCCCCCTCCCCCCCTCCAAGTCCTAAAAGGATGGATAGAATATGAAGCCAAGGCGGAGATAACTGACGGTCGAACCGGAGATGAAATTCACAAACTACAACATCATTTTCACCGCTCACCGCTTGGCCAAGCAGTGTGTATGTGTCATGGCATTACAGAAAAAAAAAGGTTTTTCCTGTCACTTCCAAACGTATCTTGCTTTTCACCATCGAGAGGTCCTCTCGTGGCAGCCCATACGACAATGCGAACAAAAACCGAACAAAACCGTACGAAAGTGCCTGAACGTTGTGAGCAAACAACAAAATCAATAAACTTAAATTTTCTGCAAATTTCCAAATTGGACATATTGATATTACATATTTATTGGTGTCGCTTCGTTTGTTGGGTGGTTTTTCTACTTCACACACTCACTCATACACACACAGCGCCTTATACTGTTTTGATTGTGTTCGTTGTTTGAGCTGTATTCAGGACGACCAAGAGCAATTACTAAGGGTGTGCAAGAATTTAGTCCGGGCTTTGGTTGTAGTGTTATATACAAAGGTTGTAGTCCGGAACCCAATGCTCGTGTTGAAGAAGGTTGCTCGTGTGTGATGCGCAGAATCGTTATCAGACACCCGTCGGGTAAAAGTGAGTGTTTGCATTGCTAACACACTCGTGGAAAAATGCGCAGACGCCACGGAACGGTGGCTTGTGCATCTCCATCGTCGTGTCTGGGGGAGACTGCACGAGCACGGGCAGCCATTTTTCCATTTTCATCCCTTCTGTTTCTTTTCTGCCGTTTGCCATGAGCATTATTTACATCGACTCCCACTGCTGCATGCAGACGACGATTGACCACTTATGCTCCCGTTTATCAGTAGTGTTGGTAGTAGATCCTCGTCTATCGACCATCTTTGTGAGTGTGTTGGTGGTAGAGACTGTTTTATATAAACCAATAGCTACAGCTACAGGGTTTATTTTATTTACAAAATTATACACACACAGAGAGCGATAAAATACATAAAGGAGTTATCTTCCCTGGAGAACCTAGCAGCAGCAATCACAGAAGACACGCTCGAAACATTTAGCGTCGGTGGTTACAATTTCTCAGACATGGCTTGTTGAAATATTATGGAAATTAAGTAATTAAAGTGCTCCCTTGCTCCCTGCCATGAGCTGTCGGCTGGTTGCTCTGGCTATTTGTTCCGTTTGTTCCGACGTTTTGCGCCTTGCGGGAGAAATCAGAGCAAGCGAAGTGCCTTTGAAGGACATTTATAATTGGAGTCATTTACTGGAAAACAAATTAATTATACATACTTTTTTTTTGGCTTGGTTTTTAGCAATTGTCAGTAAGCTGGGACAGGGGAGATTGAGGAAATGGTTTAATGGATGGGAAGGAAAATTTTGTTTGTGGTGGAAAATTCGTAAGGCAATCATGAGCAGGAATGGTTTGGAAGCAAGCAGTAACAAACTGAATTCAATTGGCTTTTTAATTAATTTTCAAAATAGATGCTGATTAGGATTGCTTGCATTGGCTTTGAGGAAATATGTTGGATGGAATAAAAGAAATGTTTGAGGAATAATTATGGTATTTAAACAATAACGCTTAATTTTAGTTTGTTTTCAAGTGGTAATATTATTTCTCTAAATTTTGCAGTTACTTACAAAATATAAGAATTGATTTATTGACGGAAACATGAAACTAAAATGATTTCCATTCAAAGTGGAAATATGTATACCACACGAAATATTTTCGTTGTATTGATATGTTTACTGCTGAAAGAACTGAACTTTGCATCTGTTTAATGAATTAGTTGTTTTATATTTTTTCTTATCAAGTTCAACTAAATAATTTATTAGAAAACTCTCCAAAAAACTCTGGTTTTATGCTTTTCGTTGCTGTAACGCCATTCAAACATTAACATTTTAACGTTGCTCGCTATCCAAAAATGGATTTGAAATTTGAACTTTTTTGAAAAAGTTTTATAGTGAAATATATAGTTCACAATGATAAGATAAACTTAGGAAAAACGGATGTATGCATTAAATCCATAATTAAGTTACTTAGCAGTAAAAATAACAGGGTGAACTTTTTTAAAGTAAACCACCAATAAGTTTATGCATTTAAACTGTGAATGAACCACATTTTGGATGCAAGTTTGTTTACTCCTTTTTTTTTAGAAAAAAATGCAGTGTAATATAATTATCTTAATAATACTGCCCAATAAAATGTGTAACTTCTAATCACCATGTTTGGAACACAAGCAGAAAATAGGAATAAAACATCTAGAATAAATTCTTCCGAAAAACTTTTTTTCAGTGGAAATCCACTCAATATTTGGATTCTAAAGCCAATCATTACTTCATGCCGAGCGCCCATTTAGCAAAAATTACCGATCTCGAAATCTGCTTTCCGTGTCGACAACAAAACCACGCCGGCCCGGTCCAGCCCAGTATTCGTTCGATGCTATGCGGCTTTAATTGCTACTTAAACAGGTTTTATGACTTTCTTATTTATCAATATTTTGATGTCTTAATTAGTTGTTTCATTTCGTGCTTGCCGTTTACATGCCTGGCAAATGGGGATTATCCCGAATAATGCGCCCGCTATTGCGTGAATGGTCGCTTGGGGAGTGTGGTTGCGTTCTCCCTTGTTGTCTTTGTGTTTTGTTTTCTTTATTAAGTACATAAAGTATCCAACTCATTCGAAAAGGTTCTGCCGGAGGATTAAAGTAATTACGATACGGTTTACGATTGTGAGTGGTTCCTTCAGCTTTTGCATTTTCGTTTCATGATGATCCTCCATACACCTTTTGTCGAGCTTTTTTCTGGCAAAAGATTCTAGGATTGTTTGGTGTGGTGTATTTTTATCATTTTCAATGTTTTTAATTTTACTTCTTTTCTTTACTACAATAAATATCCTTAGCATGAAACTGTTAGATTGTTTTATACTACATGTGTTACAACCATACCTTACTTCATTTATATTTTCATTTAAAATATCTCTCGTTTAACAAATCAATTATCGTCATGAAACTGTAAGGAAATACGTTAATTGGGTGCAAATTAAACGATATCTGACCGTCTCGTTATCCTTCAGCCTGTCGCAGTGTATCAGTGTACAGCATTCCGTTCCTTTCACGTCCAAAGGTGTTTGTGCAAACATTTCGTCCACTCTCCCCACGTCTACGTGTTTTCTCTGTTTGATTGGATTCATGTCGCCCGTTCCAAAGATTACGGAGAAAAAGGAAACCAAACGGATGCGATCCGACTCGAGAAGGTCCGGCGGTTGGTGTGAAAGTGATAAACTCACGCAGAAAAATATGATTCGTTCGTTTAGGCTCATTTCCGTCCGAACGGTCGGAAAGATAAAACCATTTTCCATCCCTTCCATACCAGGTATATGCTCTTTATAGTTTGCCCCATCGAATAGATGATCTCGAGTTACTTGTGCGGGTACTGTCTTGAAGAGCGCCATCATTTGGTATGATTTCTGCCTTCTTTCGACTCTGCTTATATCCAACCAAACTTTCCCCTTGTGCGATTCCAGAGGACAAAGCGAAATAGGACGAGACATTGTGGTTGGAATTTGGCCAAAGGCAACAGCACCAGAAGGCAACTCCCGAATAATTTCCCTCTTAAACTTATTATGTCAGCATGGCAGATAATGCTATTCATTGCTCATCCCTCAGTCAACCGCTGGTCTCCTCTTGTTTCCCTCGCTCACCGGAAGCTGTCAAAGATATTATGTACCGTTTTCTTCGCGCACAACACAAAGAGACCAAATTTTGCACATGAAATTGGCGACGGTAGAACAGTCCTTTCGGAAGATTGGAGAGGGACGGTCGAAGCGAAAGAAAAGACCAAACGTTGGGCAAAGTTTTATTGTTATTTAAGATGGCAATAATGGTAGAGCATACCACAGCATCCTGGATGTCCTTCGTTTGTGTGTTTAATGTAGGGTTAGAAAGTCAAGTGAATTCAGGATGTTATAGAAAGAGAGCAAATATCTTTGTCCACCGTGATTCGAGCTACGAATCAGCCATTGTGCAAACACAAACCATAGGACAGTTATTGCAATATTGGTTTTTCAAAAAAAAAAAAACTCGCTTTTTGAGCTTATAAATTATAATCACACACAAGGTAAAATGTCATAATTCCTGAAAAATTGCACTTTGAATGATTCCAATGGTCTTGAAAAATTGGAGACGGCTACACTACTACTGGGTGTTTGTTTCAAAACATTCACCTCCATTTGCAGCAGATTGCAAGCAAAAGCTCTAACACTATGGAAGAAATTCCGTACAAAAAGGCACAGAAGACTCGACTGAATAGTAGTGTAAATAAGAGCGAACGAGTAAATAGAACCAAAACTTTGCCGTTCGTTGATGTATCGGGCACGATAGCGCTGGAGTATAATTTCCTTTTTGTATTTTTCACGTTTTGTAATTAATTTTGTATTGTTCGGATGAGAATTGGACACAAACTTTTCCGTGCGCAGCGGAAACGAGAGAAGTTAGGCGGTGAAGAAGAATTTTTAAACCGCATCATCTAAAGTACACAGTACGTTACAAAATATTTTGCAAATTTTATTAACCCTGAAACGACCCACGAGTAATTTTTATTGGTTTTTTATTTCTAAAGTAAAATTTTTTTTCTTTTATTGCTTAGATCTGTCAATTATTTACCTATTTAAACGTATATTTTGTTGAAAAAAAAGTCTGTACTTGTTATTGGATCAATTCGATTTTCGATTCGATATTGTTTGTATCAATTCGACCAGACCACTCAAAATGATTCAAAATATTCTGTTCGATTTTGTTCATTTTTGCAATCTTAATCATGTACTTTATTCCCAACATAAAATCATTTTTCTTATCTTATTATTGTAACGTATCTTTCTGGGAAAAGTTTAGGCAGTTCCTGCATGCATAAATTACGCCATATTGATGAGTAATACTACTGTTTAACT